>JAFBJS010054593.1:41052-61187 GCA_016785265.1 Paraplagusia blochii | reverse complement strand
TAAGAATGACGAAGCGTGTGATAAACTGCTGTCTCTTATACACATCTAGATGTGTATAAGAGACAGGTGGAATACAGCTCTCGAAAGTATCCTGAAGGCCGTTTTACCAAGATCAGCCTGAATCCTCATTAGATAAAAAAAAATAATTTACTGTATGTTACCATGTTGTATACTTTCATTTGGTAGCTAACTCAAATATCCTGTTGGGACATGGTTTTTGTTTAGAAAAACTCTCGAAAGAAAGATACGAGTCAGTGTAATCTGGACTGTGCCTTTTGGAGTTCATTTATTGCCCTGGAACAAAATGAAATCTCTTGTCTTTTTTCTCTCACCCTCCTCCTTCTCCTACTTTATCATTCAGTTCAAAGGTTTTTGCTCTCAACGGGAGACACTCGATCCACCTGCAGGGACACTTATCTGCACCATTCATCTGTAGTTTCCTCTGTGCTTTTTATTGACTGTTTTTTTCCTCTTTTCAGTTAAACTGAATTTCAATCACTGTTTTTTTTTTTTTTACTTAATCAGTTGATTTAAAGAGATAAAAGTGGAAGAGGAAGCATTTGTGTTCAGGGAGGTAGGAAATAACAAAATCGTTTTTTGTCCAGCCCTAAACCTGTGACTCTCATTTATTCAATTTCCCACAAAAGAGAGAGGAAAGAAAAACAGTTGGTCATTTTATTTTCTGCAATCATCTCAGTTAATAATGTCCATCCGTCCGTTTTCTTCCGCTTATCCCTTACGTGGTTGCGGGGCAGCAGTCTCCACAACTGCCACCCAACTCACATTGCACCACACCATACCCTCCTGCAGGGGGTTGGGGTTAGGGTATTCAAACTTGCCCTGGAGGTGAATGCTGGGGTTTCACACCAAAGATGGAGACATTTCCTCTGATATTTTCACTTATGGGGACTTATCGGACCTAATCACAGATTTTTTGCACAACTTACATATTGCGGCAAAATCGCACAGTGTACGAAGAACTTGAAATTTCGTTGTGGTTTGTCTTAGATTGATAAATTGTAACTTTCAGTGTAATGACTCAGTATCGTAAATCTCTGCGTTGATGGTTATTGGACATTAGAAATTATTCTTATCAGAATCAAGAAAATTTTTCCGATTGTTTTTTACGTTCTTGTCTCCTACCTTCTAGCTCCGTCCATTGTACACACCCAAAGTGTTTGTGTGCGATTGCCTGGACCTCCATTTAAGGAATGTCTCCTCTGAACGTCCTTGGGATTATTTTTAACCAATTGCCCCTCATGTTATACCCTGCCACCTTATCACCCCCAGAGTCACACACTCACAGACCACGGTGACACAATGCATTCCTTAAATCTCAACCAAAATAAACGGAATCAAATATAAACCCAGACTTAATCCCTACCCTAACTCTAATCTGACCCTACGTCCAATCCTAAAACCAAATTAAGTCTTGAAACCTAAAAATACGCTCGCACGCAGCGGGAAACCAACAGCTACACTTAAACCTCACTCACGTATTGACCCCCAGATGCCCGGTGTAAACGTACAGTACTTTTCATACCACTACTACACTTGGTATTTGTCCCGTGTACACAGCCGTGCACTCACACATTGCAGCGTGTTAGCACAACATTCAGGAGAAGGACTTTTATTTATAGATGTGAGAACTAATAAAGATAAGCGCGGCAAGAATGTTTGTCTCCGATTTCAGAGCTTGAAAAACACAATGACTTTATGAGAAGCACTTGATTAGTTCAGATATTTTTGAAAAAGGAAGAATTGAGTGTAAAAAAAACAGTAACTACACGAAAAGTGTGTTTTTAAGTGCTTTGACGGACGTGAATAATGGCCGTGGGGCAGGTATACGGTAGTTTCCCACCTCCACCTGTGACACTTGGACACAAACGTTGGTTATTATGGTCTGGCACAACATCATGGTAAGAATGACGAAGCGTGTGATAAACTGTTGGCAGCCATTAGTGGGTGATGAGTGATATTAATTCACCAGCTTCCTTCTCTGCTCAATATCTTTTCACCGTCCTCAACCTGATAAATAACATCCCGTCCTCCCTCTGCGTCCCCCCCTTGCTCCCTTCTCTTACTCACTCACTCTCTCTCCCACTAACTCCCCTTGTCCTTTTGTCTCTCCACAGACAGCAGAGAGGAGTCAGTCCTGGGGAGTATCCCACTGCCCAGCTACGTCATTTCACCTGTGGGATCTGAGGATCATATCAGCAGAAAATATGCTTTCAAGGTACGTTCTTGGTGGTTTTAATAGTTTTTTTTCTGCAATTATGCCTAAAAAATACCCACATATAAAGTTTTTACTTTTGAAATTAGATTTTTATTTAGTTTCATAACATTGAGCTCACTTGAAAAGTTTTTCTTAATAATACCCCCCTGTTAGAGGTGTTCTTATGTCAAATATCAATACCACTACTAATCTTTAAAAGTACTTTTTATGAGAACTCCCTTACAGCAATTTGTGCAGTTAACAAGAAGAAATTAATCAGAAACGACAGACATTTAGTGTCTGATCTAAAGCCATTGACTTTTTATGGCAGCAACTGTTGCCTGCAGAGAAGCTAAATGGATATTTACCCTCAGAGATGGTTCACAGGTTTGGTTTTAGAAATAAAGTTGGAAATTAATCTTTTTAGCAGCAGGGTTTGATAGAACTTTATTAATCCCGTAGGGAATCTGAGGAAAAACTGAAAATGTTATCACTAGAAATGGACTTTTATTCATTTAATCCCGAGGATCAAAAACATGTCCTGATTATGTGTAAAATTTTCACCTCAGTTCTCCATGAAATGAAACATGTACATAAAGCAGACTTGGACAAACTAAGGTTTGGGGGCCCAGATGTGGCCCATAGGGCTTATGAATATGGTCCCCATTAAACCTTTCAAAATTGAAACTATTAATTTATTATTGTCATTATCCTACTGACTTTTCATGTATTGCCAGAATTTCATCAGTTGCTAGTTTAGAAAAGGATACGATGAGATGCAACATGTACATAAACAAGTCTTGAACAAACGTGAGGTTCGGGGGCCAGATGTGGCCCATTGGGCTTTTTAATCTGGTCCATCGAACTCCAAATTTTTTACTATTAATTTATTATCATTAACCTTCAGCCTTTTTCGTGTAATGCCATAATTTCACCTATAGATAGTATAGAAAAGTATTCTAGGAGTCAAGCCTTTTGGTCATGACATAACATTAATCTCAATTCCTGCCCACAAGTCCATTATTTTCCCAGCTTCTAACCTTATGATAAAACAGTTGGATCTACCAACCTAACCAGTTCTCCTCCTGGTGCTACACTCAGCAGCTGTTGTTGTGAAGCCCATTACGACTGAATGTCTGTCATTGTCACACATCTTCACTGGAACGACACAAAGTGTTTCCTCGGGCACAAGTGTTTTTGAGCCTCAGAACTGTGAACGAAATCTGACACATGTGAATGTTCTGCTGTCAAGGCTTTTTATCAGTAATATTATATATTCTTTAAACCCAATTAGCTATTGTGTTGTTAGTGTTACACCAGAGTGGGTTATCATGTCTGCTGACTACAGTATATGTTGCATTCTTGAAATAAACCTTAATAATCTTAATTTTTTTAGTGAAGCCGTATCTGGTAACAATAGAATAAAATCTTTAGTTTTGTGTTTGACGTAAAAACCTGCTGAGGTTTTAGTTTGACCCGCTAAATTTCCACGGTGCTTGAAATCCTTGAACGAGCTACATTTGACATGTTGGATTGCTGAAAATTCTAAAAACTGTCCAATGAAAGGGTAAAAATCTTTTTTCATATCTCACTCAGTGGTGAGTTTAACTCTCTTTGTTAATGTTAATCTAGTTATACTCACCAGGTTTTTAACCGGGGCACTTGAAAACACCCAGCCAGATTAGCAAGGTCAAACAAAACACTCTCCGTGTGAGTGTGTGTGTGTCTGTGTGTGTTTGTTTGTTTGTCCAAACCCACGTGTCTGTCAGTTATTATGGTCTGTCCTTCATCTGACTTGACCTTGTCTTCTTCTCTGTGCTCCATTCCATCATGGTCCGTGGTCAAACACAGGTCGTCAGCAGGAGACACTGTGATCACACACAGTCAAACTCATCAGGCTGTTGAACCTTTGACTCATTCACCTTAAACTTTGAAACAACATGTGATGGTGGTCTGGTGTCAGTTGTTAACTGGTTTGGTCACTAGTTAGTGACCAAAGGTGATCCAACCCTCCCTCCACATTTACACTTAAAATTTTTTTTTTTGTGTTTGCTGCCATTTTCTAGTGTCACTACTAACCTCAATAATGTGGCTCCACTTTACTACTGGTTAACATTAGACTACTGGTTAACATTCTACTACTGATTTACATTAGACTGCTGCTTACAATGTACTACTGGTAAACATCATTAAACTGATCTCCATTAGTCTACAATCAATATCATACTGGTTAACATTATGCCACTAGTTAACAATAGACTTATAGTAAATATTATATTACTAATCAGCGTTATGCTAATGGTTAACATTAGACTAACAGTAAATAGTATACAACTTGTCAACATAATACTGGTCAACATTAGACTATTGGTTAAAATCAGACTACTGGTGAACATTATACTACTAGTTAACAACATACTACTGGTTAACATTTTACTACTATTCAACATGTGACCTAGACCTGTTATTAATAATATACTACCAATTAACATCAGACAACAAGTTAATATCAGAGTACTAGTCAATATACTACTTAACATTATACTACTGGTTATACTACTGTGTGTTACATTCTGGTTAGACTGTTGTTAAAACCCGACTACTGATAAACGCTATGGAAGTTAACATTAAACCACTGGTGAACGTTAGACTACTGGTTAACAGTAGACTGCACATTAACATTACACTACTGGTTGATATTATACTACTGCCTTACACTATTACTACAAATACTACTGATTAACATCATACTACTGGTTAACATTATGCTACTTGTTAAATTATTATTATTATACTACTCGTTAATATCAGGCTACTAGTTAACACTGTGCTATAAGTTAATATACTACTGATTAATATTAGACAACGAGTTAATATCGGACTACTGGTAAACATGATGTTACTCCTTAATATTTCCTAACACAATATTAAACAAGACAGAAATAGTACAACAAACGTCCATTATTTTGACAGAAGTCTGTTTGTTCTGTTTACTTCCTGTTGATGGTCACACCATACACCTCTAGTGATTTGTTGAAGTTAAATATTTCTTTCTGTTGGTCCATATAAATACCAGACCCGCTCATTACCTAACCAGAGTCCCTCCCCCCTGACCCTGTCCCATCCCTCGTCACCCTATGCACTCACTTCTGTCCCCTCTCTTGTCCTCACTGGTCGGCTGCCTGACCGGGACCTCGCTCACTGTGAGTGTGTTGCGTCATCCAGTGACAGTCGGTCCATAAATAGGTATTTAACTCTCTCTCGCACTCTCGTCTTAACAGAAACAAACCTTCAATGCCCTCGTCGTCTTCACTTGGTGTGGCTTTTCAGGTTCCATATACATATTTACGGCTGCCTGGTACATTTCTGTATGGTTATCAAAGCATGTCTCAGACATTTTGTTGTGTCCATTGCACTGCTGGTTTGTAACAACAGTATTTATTATTTTACCTTCATAGTTTGGTTTGGGGGCTTTTTATCTATTTTCTGTGTGCGCACATCTTCTGATGGCTCCTTTATCGACTCCAGCATGCACTCTTCAGATGGTGTGAACACTTTCTTTTGTTTTGAACTGTAGCCACTACTCCATGAGTGAAAAGCAGCAGGAGGCTCTCCTTCAACACTCACCCTCTCCTCACTGGTGGTTTTTCCCTTTTTAGACCACCTGCTGCTTCAGGGAACTATTGGGCAGAAACCTTTCTGTGAGGACACTTTGCTCTTAAACATCAAAATCAAGAAAAGAAAAGAAAAAACAACCTTTTTCTAGTATTTATTGCACATTTAGTCAGCGCTGTATTTGTGATCCTGATGATATTTCGGATGAATGTTTCTGGGAAAAGCACCTTATCTGTTGGTGTAAGGTGCTCTGCCTGGTGGTCCTTATCACATGGACACAATCGCTCTTTAAATAGTGCCAGGACAAAGACTCTGTGTGTGCTTGTTAGAGGCTGTCCACAGGGACGGAGCTCACACTGCTGTACGGCCCATCTGGGTGAAAGCTGTTACTGATATTTTTCAGTGTGTCCATGAAAAGAAGGCTTGAATGGGAGTGGACACACAAAAAACAAGGAAGCTGGTTGGGTTGATAAACCTGTGTACAGGAGATAAGAGACACATGTATCCAGAATATACTGTATATTCATATATATATATATATATATAAATATAAAGAGACGAGATAGAGACGAGATTTTTTCATATATATTATTACTTTTAACGTATTTAGAGGTTTAGAGACACTAGGGATAGGTAGAAGACAGGAGACAGAGCTGGAGGTGGAGGAGTTAAAGATGCTGAGGTTCTCTATAGGAGAGACAAGGATGGACAGAATCAGGAATGAGGAGATTAGAGGGACAACGCAGACAGGAAGGTTTGGAGAAAAAGCTAGAGAAGACAGATTGGGATGGTTTGGACATGTTCAGAGGAGGGACAGTGGATACATTGGTGGAAGAATGATCCTAGAGATGGAGCTACCAGGTAGGAGACAAAGAGGAGATTGATGGATGCAGTGAGGGAGGACATGAAGGTAGTTGGAGTTAGAGTTGAGGGGACAGAGTGAGATGGAAATTGTAGCTCGCTGTAGCAACCCCTGAAAAAAGGTACAAGGAGAAGGAGAAGATATAGATAAGGCAATATGAGACATGTCCATTAAAGAAGTACTTTACTATGCAATGCATTTTTATTTACGTAAAATAGTGTGATATTGAGAGACGACAAGTCACAATAAAAACTAATGACTAAGATCAACCATCAACATCTCCACCGTCCACAGAGACCACAGACAAAGCAGTGCTGTGAAGACTTCCAAGCGCAGGTTTGTCTGTCAGGCACTCACCGCTGATTGACTCACTCGGCATTCCTGCTGAAGAGATTCCCTGCGTTATTTTAGAACAGCGCTGGTGTGTGTTACATTCTGTCAACATTGTGAAGATGCCGCTGCATCAGTGTGTTAAAGCTGGGAATGATGATGGTGGGATTTAACCCTGAGTCTACTGTTGAGATCAAGTTCTCATTTCCTGCTCATTGATTATAGGGTGTGAGTATTAGACAATCCTTAATAAAGACCTGCAGTATTTATTTTATAGTATTGACTTTAATAGTATTATACAAAAGTTAATTTGTCCCTCTTTAAAGTGATAAACTGTGATCCTGTTTAGTAGAAAAAAAATCACAAGACAAGTATATTTTAAAATAAAACCACTATCTATGGTTTTGAGATACTAGAAGTAGGCAGAAGACAGGAGGTGGTAAGTTGAAGATGCTGAGATTCTCTGAAGGAGAGACAAGGATGGACAGGACAACACAGACAGGAAGGTTTGGAGAAAAGGCAAGAGAAGACAGATTGAGTTTGTGATACTGGGTGCGATCTTTGGACACAACGCAGAGTACAGGACACAGTTGGCTGTGGCTGCTAGAGCGCTGCACTTTTTCTGTCAGTTTTACACACACACACAGTCCACTCCTGTACGGTCCTTAACCTGTCTGTCCACTCGTCCTCCTCATGCAGTCCTGGCTCCTACTATTTGGACATAATCGTAGTCGTCATCAGGAAGGTTTGGAGAAAAAGCTAGAGAAGACAGATTGAGATGGTTTGGACATGTTCAGAGGAGGGACAGTGGACACATTGGTAGAAGAATGAACCTAGAGATGGAGCTACCAGGTAGGAGACAAAGAGGAGATTGAAGCAGTGAGGGAGGACATGGAGGTAGTTGGAGTTAGAGTAGAAGATACAGAGGACAGGGGGAGACGGAAATTGTTGACTCGCCGTGGCAACCCCTGAAAAAAGGGACGAGCCGAAAAGAGAAGTGGAAGAAGGAGGAGTTCATTGTCATCATCTGGGACAGAAGTCTGAGCAGGTGCACCCAGACCTCCCTCTCCCACGACACGTCCTCCTTGTCTTCTGAGAGAGTCCCAAAGCATTCCCATGACACCCAGTAGGGACTTCGTTACTCCAGTCCGTCCTCTGGGTTTCCTCCCAGTGGGACATGTATAAGTAATAGTATGTTGTATAAATTCCCTCATTTATTTTATTCTGAAAAATCCCAAACATGGAACATCACAATTAATCACATCAGTTTGCTTTACTTTGAACAAAGATCACAGTTAATGTGATAAATAGTGAGTCCATTACAGTATTTGTGTTGGGACTTTATTGCTGTGTGTGTACGCTGTAGTCCCACAATGAGTCCTCGACACGTGCCTGAACATCTGACTGCTGTTACAGTTCTCCACCTCTCAGGAGACAGCCGGTCCCTCACTAACAGTAAAAGCCAATCTGTCAGAGTGAGCAGACAGCCGTGACTTGACACCTGCTCCTCAGTGTTAGGGCTGCTGCACATTTTGTTTATTTTTTTTTTTTTAAGATATGTCTGTCATGAACTTCCCAAAAAAGGCCGAAATTTCTTCCTTGTCTTTGTTTTTTTCCTTCTTTTTCATTTGACAAGGTCAGAGAGATGTCCGTGCTTTTCCTCTGAGCAGCGTTGATGTCAAGCACTTTTGCAGACTCGTCTTTTCCCAGAGCGTTCCTTGACCTTACTTATTATTCATGGGTCGTCAGTAGTGTAAAAAAAATATGATTATAATATATGCTTACATTTTTGCTACTTTTGATATGAGCCAACCTTTACTGGGTTTAAAAGTGTTTTGCATTGTGACCATGTGTTTTTAATACACTTTTCAGTGCTTGGGTGAATTTCGACAGTCATGGTTCTCTTTCAGATCAAAGTGTTTAGTTTCTGGGGTTAAAATAACATCTGTTTTTCCTGTAACAGTCTCGGTTCGCCGTGTTTTGCACCCGAACAGCAGCACTTAGACATGATATGCGAGTGTCAAGCTCCTGGGAAAAGCAGCAGCGGTGTTTGTTTATAGGCTTGTCTGGTTTACAGCAACAGTCAATGAACTGCAGCAGGATGACAGTCTGTAATCCCAACAACATAAGTGGGTGTTTATGTTCCTGCTCGTCACCTTGCTGCAGAGAAAATGCTCATTGTCGAAGGGCACATATCAGCAAAATAAAACCTGCAAAGAAATAAATTATTTTTATGTAATTACCCTGGAGGATGATAAACAAAACTATTTACATGGATCTGTTGGTAAATCTGCTCTACTATACTTTATATAATCCAATCCCAGAGCAGAGGATGAAGGGAAAACGGAAAGTAGGACGTTATAAACCTGACTTTCAAAACAAGGGCGTATTCATCAGGAATAGAAAGCATCTATTCAGCTTTTAGGGACTTTGAATCCACCTGCTTAAATATCCATTTGCGTATGATCATTGTTTTACATTTATCAAATTTAATTAAGAAAACAAAATGACTCAGCGTTTGTACTTTTTTTTTTTGCACACACAGGTGTGTATTTAACTGCAGATGTTTCTCGTTCCTGACAAGCTGATCCAATGTGCAGGCACGCCGTCAGGACGGGAAAACATCAACTTCCTGTTTCTTGGCAAGAATATACAGATGTAGCACTTTGGCCCAGAGGCATTGCCTATGCCACTGGTGTGAAGTTGGCACCCCCTGCAGGAAATTTGGGTGGATGTCGTAGAGACTGATGCCCTCCAAAGCAGATGAGAGGACGAAGAGAGATGAAGGGATGGACTATTGATTACATTTGCAAATTACATTTACTTTTGTGGTGAAGTTATCTCCTGGGCTAGATGAGACATGGGCAAACTAAGGCCCGGGGGCCAGATGCGGCCTGTTATGTGTTTGGTGCGGCCAAATAAAAAAATGTATTCATGTTATCATTACTTCTGGCTTCCCTGCAATGCCTACGTTTCCCCAGTAGATGGAATTTAGCATTTCAGATTTTATACATTACTTTAACATGCCATATATATATCTTAGTTCACATTTCTGCTCTTTACCTGATCATCGTGCCCAGTTTGGGGCCAATTGTGGGACGCTAGTCAAAAAGATTGCCCATATATGGTCTGGGTGAATGAGTTACTTCAACATCCAGAGTTATAGTTGTTTTTTGTTTGTCTATAGAGAAGTCTTTGAAGACTGGAAATGCTTTTGCGCTTATTTTCCAAATTTCCACGTGAGGATGTTGATGCTGTAACTCTACTGCTGTCAACAGTCGCATGTTGACAGCAGTGACTCACTGCTCAACACACTGGTCACAATATTCACACTAAAACTCTACAGTTAACCCCGTCATGGTGCCGAGGCAGTAGGCTGTGATTTTCCACCTCCATAGTTTTCAGTTTTCAAACATGAGATATTTACAAAGAGCTTTTCTTTTTGCATTTTCCATGACTAGGGTCAGTTTATGCTAATTTCATTCATGTACAAAGCACGTTACTGTACGTTAAACTTCTTCTTCTTCTATGGTGTTTAATGGCGGTTGGGACTTGCGTCTTCCTCGACACCACCTGTCTCACTCTTACCTTTTCTGCTTGAGCGCCCCTGGCGGCCGTTAGAAAAAATGCATACATTAGCTGCAAAAATCTGCATAAACTGCAGGGTTGAAATTGTGTGACAAAAGTTGCGGCTTATAGTCCGGAAATTGCGTTACATGTCAAGCGAATCATGCAAATGTGTTTCGTGCACTTTGTGGTTTGTAGATATAAAAGTAGTTCATTAGAGACGTGATCCTGCACTATGACGTGTAAAAATGATTTTTAAATGCTTGCATATCTACTATGTAAAATTCAGCTTCTCTCTTTTGACCACGTCACTGTTATTATTCTCCTTGGATCAATTGTTAATGGAAATCTTAAGAGGATTTTGTCAACTCCCTGTTGAGCCTTGTTCTCTTGTGACATTTAGAATTTCCTCGTCTCCATTGTTGCCAACTCTTTTGTTTTCCATTGGTTGTGTTTGGCTGGCATTTTTTGTGTGTATTTCTATGGTGTGGTGTCCATCACTGGCTCTTTGTGTATTGGTTGGTGCTGATGTTCCTCTTGTTGGATGGCATGATACCTTTGTGTCTCTTTGGCCAAGGCTGCAGCTCATTAATGCACCATTTCACAGCTCGTTTTTCTGCACCACCTTCCTTGGTTAGTAGTTACCCACAACACTGACTCAGCCTCCTCTCTCTTTCCTTTTAGGCTAGCCATACTGGTATGCGCTCTTACATTTACAAGCAGAGCTCTATGATTGGCTCACAGGCGGAGCACACTGGGATGCGGACGTACTACTTCAGCGCTGACACTCAGGAGGACATGAACACCTGGCTGAGGGCCATGAACCATGCAGCACTGATGCAGAATCACACTGATGCATACATCAGGTAAGGCTACTATCTATCTATCTATCTATCTATCTATTTATCTATCTACCTACCTACCTTCCTATCTATCTATCTATCTATCTATCTATCTATCTATCTATCTATCTATCTATCTATCTATCTATCTATCTACCTACCTACCTTCCTATCTACCTACCTATCTACCTATCTACCTACCTATCTATCTATCTATCTATCTATCTATCTATCTATCTATCTATCTATCTATCTATCTATCTATCTATCTATCTATCTATCTATCTATCTATCTATCTATCTATCTATCTATCTATCGATCGATCCATCCATCGATCCATCCATCCATCCGTCCCTCCCTCCCTCCCTCCCTCCCTCCTTCTAATCTAATCTATATGTTGGTTTAACAAGGCACTTATTTATTGATTTATTTTTTTTTATTTGCTATTTTATACATATAGGTTTTTTTACTGTCCTCGTTTTTATCCATTAGACATTTTTTTTTAATTTACAAGTGTGTAAAACAACATTTTTTAATACAACTCATAACTATTTCAGGGAAATATATTAATCTGCACATTCTCATCCACAAGATTTTTCAGGATTATATTTTAAGTATGAACATATACAGTTGTTGTCTTTAACCTTTAATATAACTCAAACAGCTAACATTGAAGAGTACCAGCTCACGACAGACACCTGCCGAGGCTCAACCATTGATTTTTCTTGTCGTCGGCTTCATTGAATTTCAGAAACACTTCTGTCTCACCTACGATCTTTCTGTCGAATGGGATTTCACTCTTACCTATCGTCTTCTCAGCTCTATTCCGCTGAAGTTTAAATTTTTTTTTCCGTTTTTTTGTGGCTCGTCTTGTTAAAATTCGGTTCAACACTTTGGAACAAAGGCAGAAGACCTGAAACAGATTTTGTTCTTATTGAATCCAAGCAACTTAAAGTCTTTGAAAAGTTTCAGCTCATGGTGTAACTGAGATTTTCCTTTTTTTTTCTATTTTATTTCTCCCGGGAATCAAACTTTATCCTGTGTGAGAGAAAGTTATTAAAGGTATCAGTCTTAAAGACCGGTGTTCATCCAGGCATTTGTTGTAATCTCTTCTCCCTGCAGACCATCAGACAAGTTAGAGAAGCTGAGCATGTCCCATCAGCAGCAGCAGCAGCAGCAGCAGCAGGCTGTCCCTCAGACCAACCACGTCAACCACTATAAGACCAAGACTTCAGACTCTGTCGCCCCGAGAACCATAATCCACGAGGTCCTTTTGGAGCCCATACACCGTGACACGGAGGAGCTGTCCACCTTTCTTAAAGACTGTCCAGTCACCACCACCCTGGAGATGGACACGCACAACTCCCTCCCCTCCAACGCTACACCTCCAGCTCTCTCACAGTCCGACCACACGTCAGCCTCTGCGCCCACATCCAGGGCCCCATCACGAGCACCGTCCAGATCGGCCTCCACTCTACCACTGGGTCTCTGTAACCGGAACGGTCTCGTAGAGACGCCGAGTCCGAAAATGGAGCCCAATGGCATCGCCACGGGAACGTACCAGAGGGTTCCGTCCTCATCCACTCTTGACATGCACAAGCAGGTGAAGAGGGGAGGAAGTCTGGAACAGGTGGAGCAGTGGGTCAAAGTACAGAAGGCAGAACAAAAAGGGTGAGTAAGGTGGAGGTTTTGAGGACATGATGTAAACACTTTCTGAAGTTCTAGGTAAATAAACTTTTGGGATTAGGTAAAGACCAGAGTGGACATGAGACAGGAGAGATCTGAGAGTCAGCTAAGGTGGAGGGGAGGGTTCACAGTACAGTTGTGAGACCAGCCATGATGGATAGACTAGAGACTCTAGGAATAGGTAGAAGACAGGAGACAGAGCTGGAGGTGGAGGAGTTAAAGGTGGTGAGATTGTCTAAATGGAGCCCAATGGCATCGCCACGGGAACGTACCAGAGGGTTCCGTCCTCATCCACTCTTGACATGCACAAGCAGGTGAAGAGGGGAGGAAGTCTGGAAAAGGTGGAGCAGTGGGTCAAAGTACAGAAGGCAGAACAAAAAGGGTGAGTAAGGTGGAGGTTTTGAGGACATGATGTAAACACTTTCTGAAGTTCTAGGTAAATAAACTTTTGTGATTATGTAAAGACCAGAGTGGACGTGAGACAGGAGAGATAGCTAAGGTGGAGGGACAGTGGAGAGACCAGCCGTGATGGATGGATTAGAGACGTTAGGAATAGGTAGGAGACAGGAGACGGAGCTGGAGGTGGAGGAGTTAAAGATGGTGAGATTCTCTTTAGGAGAGACAAGGATGGACAGGATCTGGAATGAGGTGATTAGAGGGACAACACAGACAGGATGGTTTGGAGACAAAGCAAGAGAAGACAGATTGAGATGGTTTGGACATGTTCAGAGGAGGGACAGTGGATACATTGGTAGAAGAATGAGCCTAGAGATGGAGCTACCAGGTAGGAGACGAAGAGGANNAGTCAGAGTTGAGGACACAGAGGACAGGGGGAGATGGAAAAAGTTGATTTGTTGTGTCAACCTGTAAAAAAAGGGACAAGCCGTGAGAAGAAGAAAGTACAATGTAGTCCTTAGATATAAACTCAAGTTTTTCAACTTGCGTGTAATCAGTTTGGTTTGAGGAAACATCTAGTTATCTAGCTTCACAATTGCTCCATTTTTCCTCCACACTGTTGTGAGATATGAGAGTATCAACACACAAGTGCTGCTCTTGGGGCTCCTTTCCCGTCTTCAAAGGTCATCCTTTTCTTGTCTCTTCAACAGCCCTCCATCCAGAGAGAACACACTCCCTCGTCGAACACCGCCAACACAACACAAGTTCACGTCTGCAGATGTGTACCAAACCTTGCCAAAGACCCCTACTGCTGCCCGACACGGCGAGTACAAGTACGCCCAGGACCGTTTGAACCATTTCCGCCTGGTGCCAGAACAGGGTGCTCCGGGGCCTAACACAGTCTGGCAGCTGTATGAGTGGCAACAGCGCCACCAGTACCGTCACGGCAGCCCCACCGCTCCGCTCTACACCCCGGCCCCGGAGTACCCATTCGGCCCACGTCCTACATCCACTGTGCCTACGTCCTCGGCCGCACGGACTGAAGGACCTCCTCGCTGCGTGTCAGTACCACCATCACCTGAAGACAACCCTCCACCGGGGCCTCCGCTGGGCTACAGCCGAACTCTGTCGCCCACCAAGAGACCGCATACACCAGCGGAGCGGGTGACAGTCAAGCCAGCGGGAGACAGATCGGTGGTTGATGTTCCCTTCACTGTGTGTCCCCGCAGGACGAAATCCCAACTGTTCAAGGTAAAACATGTCTGATAACAATAGATTGGATCCAGTCGGCTGCTTTGTTTGTTTATATTGTGCTGGTGTTAAACATTTGGAATGACTATTCTGGGCTAACTTTGTTTCTGACACCTAGCAAATTCTCTGTGGTTGGATTTGGCAGGTTTTGTCGTTTTGTCTACTAAAATGTTTGAGGTAAAACTGTTAGAGGTTTTTCTTCTGCTATAAAATGCAAAACAACTTTTTTTTTAATCCAGAACAATGTCAGTCATTCTGCCAGTATGGGGTAGAAGCTAAAACCTGCTCCACTGAACTGAATAATTGTCTGGTTGCCTTGGGTTACAGAAGCAATCACCAAAAAGTGTCTGTTCTGTTCTGTTACTTTGAGTAAATTAACTATATTTGTATACCCTGCATGTGTTTGTCACATAGTTGCTTTGGTTACACAATATTTACTCTACAGGCCTTAATTGGTAAAATCATAATACATACATTAAATGTCAACTATTTTATAGAAAAAAGTTAAAGGTAAAGTTTTCCAGGAAGGTTTAGTTGGTGATGTTGTACTCAGTCCACCCTGCAGGGGTCAGTATAATCCCAGATGTAGAATAGATTACTTTTTACTGTAGCTCCACTTTAATGTAGAAATGAAAAGAATAACTATAAGATAAAATAATAATGATAAAAAACAATAATTGAAAATGAAAGATAATATATGCATATACAAACCAATAAAACAGTTAAAGAAATAGTAGAAAAATTTAAGTAAAAAAATGGAATAAAAATACAAATAAATAAATACAAAATAAATAAATAAAATGAAAGTGTTTATGCAGGATATTGGTTGCCAATATATTATTTTTATACTCCTTTTATATTTAATTATTTCTTTTTCCCTGTTTTGTATCAATCCATTAGTTCAAATTAACTTTTTAATAACGTTAACTTCAACTACAAACCTTTTTAGCAACTTTTGCAAAAAAAAAACATCATTCACTGAACAAACTTTTTCACTGAAACCTGTTATCTCTGCATTTTCAGACCACTAATATTGACCGACGGTCAATGCCCCCTACTGGCTACATGACCCACACAGTCAGTGCACCCAGTCTACATGGAAAAACGGTAGGTTGAACACAGAGTTTACTCCTGAAAATGAAACGGAATTAGGAATAAAGATATTTACTGTCTCACCCTGCAGCTGACATTGGGTTGACCTTGAGCAGATGTAGTTTGTTTTGTGGAGAAGTGATGATTTTCTAGAAATCAGGGTTGTTTTGTTTTATGCTGTTGAATTATTAACATGTTTTGTTTCCGTATTCCATGGAAATAAAGCCTTTTATTTCTCCAATTTCTCCACTTGATCCTTTCCATAAAGGATTCCTAGCGTTATTTTTTTTTATTTTCACAGTCGGTGAAATAAGAATATTTGAAAGATGTGGCTTTATTTTCATGAAATACAGAATTAACCAGTTGTCCATTGAAGATGTGTTTCTAACTTCTGTTCCCTTTCTCTGTTTTGATTTTTACACTTTTAAGCTTTTTGTGTTTCTTTAAAATTGACATTCTGCACACATTTTGCTGTAAGACATTTCACTTTCCAGACTGACTGGACCTTGTTGTGGTCAGTATTAATAATGACCAGATGTGATGTCTTAATCTGTGGTACCTGACAGCCTGAGGAGCTCACTCTGCTCCTTATTCAGCTGCGCCGGCATCAGGCCAAGATGGCCTCCGCCCGCCAGCAAGCATTCACCCAGCTCCAGCGGCACAACGGCCCCAAAGAACCTTTCCACCACTTCCTAGCCACCACTGCCACAGTCACCAGCCCCCTCCTCAGCTCCGACCCCTCTCCTTTATCTAACTCCAGACATTTGGAACTGTCCTTTCCCTTAGGGCCCTGCAACACCAAGGTGGGCCTCCCTGTGGCATGTCCTGCCTGCCTCACCCACATTTTACCATCTTAAGGGGTTGCCATTAGACCATTGTTGTTATTAATTGCATTACATTTTAGAAAATAAGTAAGAAACTATAAATACATTCAAAAATGTCGCACCAACTCCTGCCAGTAAAGTTAAAATGTCCCACAAAACAAAACCAGATCTACATCTACAGAATTCTACCTCACATCCGAGACAATGGACCTGCACCAGCGTCTTTCACTGGAGTTTCCATTGTCCCTGCTGTGACAGTGACCTTGCAGTAGTGACTTTTCCTCGTCCACATTATAGGACAGTCATGGCCACAGTGATGTCTTCTTTTCTCTCTGTCATTCCAGCAATTACTAAAGGCACATCTTAACTGCCTAAGAATACATTCTATAATATATGTATAATACTTTCCATCATCATCTTCTCCTTCAGAATTTTCCATCTCACCTCCATGTCCTCCCTCTCTGCATCCATCAATGTCCTCTTTGTCTCCTACCTGGTAGCTCCATCTCTAGGATGATTCTTCTACCAATGTATCCACTGTCCCTCCTCTGAACATGTCATCTCATTCTGTCTTCTCTAGCTTTTTCTCCAAACCTTCCGGTCTGTGTTGTCCCTCTAATCACCTCATTCCTGATCCTGTCCATCCTTGTCTCTCCTAAAGAGAATCTCAGCATCTTGACCTCCTCCACCTCTATTTAAACATCTTCACTGGCCTCCTTCGTACTCCAGCACTGACTTGCCTTCAGGTGTCCATGACAAAACCATGGTCCAGACCATAGACTTCAGTCTAGTCTTCCTCAAACCCTTCCGTGAACCCATCTGCCATTCTGACTGCAACGTTATCTAAACACTCTTATACAAATCCTTAGGAACCCTATAAAGACCAGATGTAAATGTAAAGTCAACAGTTTTATCCAAAATCTAGTCAATAAATTTAGTGGCAACCTCTCACCATGAGCCTCCCAGCTTTGCCCTGGCTGCTGTCATCGAACCATCAACCCCTTCCCGTTTGTGCTGCTTCTATTGCTAGTAGGCTCTAGTGATACTGTCCACAGCATGTTGAGGTTTGGTGATTTCATGTCAGCGTAACATCCCATGGTAACAGATGATCCAGCTTTGTTGTCTGATTTCTCTCATTTTTGGCTGTGCTTTTTTCTGTGGTTCTCGTTTCATGTTGATGTGAAATGAAAACTCAATCCACGTCTGGACTAAGTCATAGTTTGACCAACGCTGCTGACGTACCTTCGATGTTGTGTGTGTTTACAGACAGATGCTTTCGATATCTTTACTCAACTTAGTGCATGTTGGCTCAGACGTGCATCACCTGTACTGATGCACGTCTGACTGACTGAGTGTGATAAGAATTAAATTGAGATTATATAAAAGGAAAATAGGAACGTGGCTAATTTGATTGGTCTGATTTAAGCATGATCATGGGAGATTATTTTCTCCCGATAATTTGCTTTTGCCAGGTTTTAAAGGTAAATCCAAAAAGGTTAGGACTTCTCCTTGGAGTTGAAATTCTGTTTCATCCCTCAACTGAGGAGCTTCATCAGTCGAACTTCTGTCTAAAAGGGGAGGTCTCCTTTGTCCAGTGGTGAAGGGAGTGGTCTACAGGAGTAGAACTACTAGAGTTCCCTCTGACATCAACCAGAAACTGATGAAGTTCAGTTGAGGAATGAAACGTCTTTTCACTCCAAGAAGTCCAGTTGCTGACAACTAAACCCTTTTATCATGATATCATGACCTGGATGAATGAGAAGCTTCACAGACTTAAAGGCAAAAACTGCATATCGACCATATTTTAATTGTTTGGACAATATAAGTACATTTTGGACGTTCCTACAAAAAAACTCATGGTATTTTCAACATTTTCTTTTTATTTGATACTGAAAATTCTAGTCTAGTTCCAAATTCATTCATTGTCGCCGGCAGTAGTTTTTTCTCTTGAATTGAGTCTTGCAAATGAACTTTTCCTGACATTATGGAGACTGTATGTTGTTATTATATTTTTACACAAATGTAAGACATTCTGCTCTTATTCCTCACCTTCTAGATTGATGACACATACATGCAGCTGAAAAAGGACTTGGAATATCTGGACCTGAAGGTGAGACACAAACTAATCCAATAGTTGCTTTGGTTCCTATGTGTCCACGGCCGTCTTCTGAGACCCATACTGTCTCTAAGATATTAGCCAACACTAAGTGGGGCAGCGCCGCTGGCCCGTGTGAAATGGGTCTTCTGAGTAATAAGCGTGTTTCAGCTACAAATGGAGACGTTCAGGCATGTGTGGGACGAAATGTAATGACCATCTAACACTACAATGGTTGGATAAGCATCTCTCAAAAGCAGCCGCCACTCTGTGTCTTTGTGATTTTTGTTTTAACTCCCAGATCAGAGCTCTAGAGCCCCTGATCCTCGCAGTTCACAGTTTACTACTGCACTGCACTGCTGGGCTACACAGGCCTGTAAAGAACGTAAGCTCTGTGCCTGTGTGTGTGTGTGTGTCTGTGTATGGGAACCTGATCAACGACACTTGCGTCTGTGATTGTGGATGTAGGTTAACGTGCATGTCTCAGTCGCCTGTAAGTGAAGATAAACGTATTATAGAAGCATTTTCTATAGACCCACATTCGCAGCTTGGCATCAGATTCCTCATCTTCACCTCTTCCTCTTCTCCCCTCCCATGTGGTGATGCTGGCAGTGCTGTGACATGGCAGGCATGGGATGGCTCAGCAGTGCATGTGTTGTGGCTGTGACTGTGGTCAGGTGGTATTAATCCAGCTGCTTCTACCATTGTCTCTGAAACACTGGGTCTCCTGGACAAACACGCAGGGCTCCAACCTGTCATGTGTCCTTTATTTTACTGTTCTTATTCTAGGCAGGATCGCACAGACTCCTCCACTTAATGAGTCCAAATTACTGCTCAAAAGTTCAATACACAAATCAGCCACAACATTGTTTTATTAGCTGTATTTAAACATTAACCATGTAGTTAGCTGCTTCAACCATAGTTTGTTAGTCTGTGCTGGAAATCACTCATTTCAGTGTGTTTTAAGACGAGACTCAGCCTCAGCCTCAGCCTGGCAGTATTCCTGATCTCTGTGCCTCTCTGTTCCATTCATTCCAGCTCTAACGTAACATGGAGTCTGGCACTTTGTTCCATATATGTCTGAATAACATCTGGGAATATTTATTCCAGGTTGCTGGGAGTCAGACGCTGAAGGAGTCGGGGAAACCTGTCAAGGTGGCAGAAAGCGATGTGGATGTGAGTAAACTTGGGTTTCCTTATCATTCAGGATCAGAAACATGTTTTGTGACAGTATTTTCTCCGATGCTTGGATGAAAAACTTAGTGGTCTAAGTCAAAACACTGGGCTGGGGACCGGTACCGGTCCATGGGTGAATTGGTTCCGGGCTGCAGAGAAATAATGCTGTCTCTTATACACATC
>JAFBJS010054593.1:0-41020 GCA_016785265.1 Paraplagusia blochii | reverse complement strand
CTGTGTATTCCATTTACTTTCTCACCTCTGTACTGGTTGCGATAAAATACTTTTGACGAGACTCAGCCTCAGCCTCAGCCTGGCAGTATTCCTGATCTCTGTGCCTCTCTGTTCCATTCATTCCAGCTCTAACGTAACATGGAGTCTGGCACTTTATTCCATATATGTCTGAATAACATCTGGGAATATTTATTCCAGGTTGCTGGAAGTCAGACGCTGAAGGAGTCGGGGAAACCTGTCAAGGTGGCAGAAAGCGACGTGGATGTGAGTAAACTAGGGTTTCCTTATCATTCAGGATCAGAAACATGTTTTGTGACAGTATTTTCTCCGATGCTTGGATGAAAAACTTAGTGGTCTAAGTCAAAACACTGGGCTGGGGACCGGTACCGGTCCATGGGTGAATTGGTTCCGGGCTGCAGAGAAATAATGTTTCCTTTTGGTCCCATCTGTCTATTACTTCCACTTGTCATTGATACAAAATTCTAACTTTTTATACCGGTCTGGTCGGAGAAAGTTATAGGCTGTGTGCACTTGCAAAATCCTTGCTGTGCAGTTAGTTTGGTAGGAAGATTTTATAGGTAGGAAAATATTTCAGAACACCGGAAGTTAAATTTTAATAAGGGGTATTTATCTGCCACAACTTAACAACCGGTCCGTGAAAATAGTACAAAACATTTATCCGGTTTGTGGCACAAAAAGGTCACTTCTTTAAGTTGTCTAACAAATTCTCTTATCCAAGTAAAAAGTCTTTCTTAAAATCACCTTCTCTAGAGTCCTTCTCTATATTTCCAAAAAATGTTTCCTACCACTGAATTATTCTGTTTTCTCATGTTTTAGTTTATCTCCACATATTTTCACAGATAGATACTTATTCCCTTGTTTCGTCTTTCGGCCTTTTCCTTTTTTCAGGGTTTGCCACAATTAATAGAGGTTTTCTATTTCACCTTGTTCTCTATCTTCTATTCTGATACTCATCCTATTATATTCATATGATAATTTTCTCTTCTTTATTATTATTTTATTATAATTTTTTTTTAATACCAGGCGCTTCATTTTATGTTTATTAAGAAAAAACGTTTCCTGCAGCACATTTTCAGTTCAGATGAACATCTATGCTATATTTCCCATCCCCAGCGTTCATCTTTACACAATTTACAGCTGCGTCTCCTGTGATTAATATTTGATGAGATCCAACAACAACAACGGGGGCATGAAGATAACAACAGGATTAATATTTAATTTGATAGAATATAAAAATTACCCATACAAATAAAGATGTCTACAGTTAAGCACTGTGTTGTCGTGAGTAAACTGTGCCCCTGGTGGATAGATGCAGCGTTGTTTTACTGCGTGGGACTGTGATCCAACCTTTGCCTTGAAGTTTGTCAAGGTCAATGGGGGATGAATTAACGGAGCCTGGCGCCTCCCTGACTCAGTAATTAAAAGTCAGCCACTCTGGCTAATGGGTTTACTCACAGTAATTAAGGCTGGAGGTGAGGTTGTAAAAATATTAGGTATTACAATCCTGGAGGTCTGTAGATAAATATTAGGGAGAGAGAAGGCAGAACTAGTGGGTCGGATTAGAATTGACTCAGTATGGACGGGTCATAGATATAGATTTGATCACTAACAGCTATAATCATAACATTAAAAGGTAAAAGGTTTAGTCTCTTAGTGTGAAATGAAAGAACAGAAACCTTCTCCATAGCTGTAATTCAAAAGAAAAACAAGGCTAAAGAGTAAATCAACTTTTTGTTCGTGTTTGGTTTCTTATTTTTGTCCGTTAGTTTTTTTTCCTGTTTTTGTTATTGTTTCTCCATCAGAAGGAGAAATTGTCCACAAGTCCACATTTTCCATCTCCCCTTGTCCCCTGTCTTCTGTATCTTCTACGACTTCAACCTCCTCCATGTCCTCCCTCACTGCATCCATCAATCTCCTCTTTGTCTCCTACCTGCTAGCTCCATGTCTAGGATCACTCTTCTACCAATGTATCCACTGTCCCTCCTCTGAACATGGCCAAACCATCTCAATCTGTCTTCTCTAGCTTTTTCTCCAAACCTTACTGTCTGTGTTGTCCCTCTAATCACTTCATTCCTGATCCTGTCCATCCTTGTCTCTCCTAAGGAGAATTTCAGCATTTAGAAATAGATAGGAGTAACCATAAATGTAAAGTTTAGTAAATTAAATTAAAATTAAACTAAAATTAACTATAACAAACTTCAAAAGCTAATATTTAGCCTACAGCGACAGCAAAAAAAAGAAAAACGTAATCCACAAAATAGTTCATTACTGGTTACAAAAGTATTGAGTTTTAGATTAATTTTGTCTAAATATCTATCAAAAACACCTATTTTATGTAAAATTTTAATCGTCGCTCTTTAAAAATAAAAAACCAAGGTTATATAGCTTGAATAATATACGAAAATGCCAGTAATTAGGCACATAAGAAGATTTACGGTAAACAAAGTGAAACAAGGTGAAAAAGTTAACATCGCTAATCTTAATGTGCCGTTTCGTTCTATGTCTCCCTCTGCAGGTGAAATTGAGTCGATTATGTGAGCAGGACAAGATCCTGAAGAACCTGGAGCTGAGGATCAGAACCCTGAAGGATGATAAGGTAAATGTGCCGTTTCCTGCTTTTTCTTCCCATGATAAGAGCCAGACTGAGAAGTAAGTAAGCTAAGTCCACACTGCCCTCTGGTGGTTGTGTGTGACACATATTTGCTGCTGTGTTCCTATCACAGTTAATCCTCCCATATAACTGAGGTGCCTCTAGTTTTATTAGTTTGACATCACTCGTCTTCACCTCTTCTCTCCTCTAGGATAAGTTAGAAAGAGTATTGGACATGTCCCACCAGCAGATGGAGCAATTCCAGGAGCAACCAGCCCATGCCCAGAAAATTGCCTATCAGCAAAGGCTGCTGCAGGAAGACCTGGTGACTATCAGAGCCCAGATATCCTGCCTCTCCACGGTAAGAGTGTGTTTGGTCAGTTTGTCTGACCGAACCATGTCTTCACTTCAGTTTCTCTGGACACATCTGGGTTGGTAGGTGAACTCTGTGGGTTTGTCTCTGTTTGGTGTCCAGGAGATGGCCCAGGCCTGGGACGACTACATCAGGATGGAGAGATCGGTGGAACAGCTGAGGACTGTGTTGCAGACACACATGAACTACAGTGACACTCCTCAGGTGAGCTCCACTGCTCCACTGCTCCACCTCCAAGATGACATTGTTGCACTGTTTCACATTAACATATAATTAATTATAAATATCCTTTTAGATTCTGAGACTTATATCAGAATGAAATTCATCCAGATTAGATTATTGTAGCCTAGATTATTTTAATCTAGTCCTTGGTTGACAAGATCAGTGCAAACCTTCAAATCAGAGGTTTTAGGAAGTCTCTTAACCTTTAAATGTTGCTTTTTGTTTATAAAAAAATATATTTTAGAATGTCAAATCATATAGTTGTTGTCTTTTAGGGGTTTTATAGAACTGAAGTGATATTTTTAAGAAAGACGTCTTTGGAACTTGACACTTAATTGTGTCCCATATCATGTTGTACATGAAACATAAAGAATTATTGTTTTATCAAAATAAGCCTTTGGTGAAGTGAAGGGTAAGAAACCATTCACGTTATTCCCGTTAAAATCCACTAAAAACAAGACAGAACAATTGACAAAGTTCTTATTGAAATTGTAAAACGTGAGATTAGCACCATCTGGTGGAGCTTGAGACAAAGCAACCCTATGTCTGTTCTTTATGAATCCCAGTTGTTTATGTCTTGTCTGTCCTGTCCAGCAAGAGAAAGCTGAGATGAAGAGAGAGCTGTGGAGGATAGAAGACGTGATGGCCGTGCTGAGCTCCAGCAAAGTCAACTACCAGATCACGATTGACTCTGTTCAGAACCCAGGTGAGAAAACACAAACCTCCTCAGATTGATTTTAGTCCAGGATCAACTCCCTGATGTAAGACTAAGACACAGCTGTCTTTGACAGAGAGGAAATTAGTGCCTTCTGCGTCGGACAGCGCGGTGCCTCCTCACAGCGCAGAGGTCCGACCTCCTCCACGTAGCTCCATCCCCAGCATCCACTCTCAAACCCTGCCTCACAACATGGTGCCAAAGTGGGTGAGTGTCCTGTCCAGAAGACAACATCTCATGTCCTCACTCTGTGAGATGCTATGGTCTGGTGCTGGTGGACTGATCACACTGTACAATCATACACAACACGTCCTGACTCCTGTAGCCAGAACTGCTGCAAATAAAAGCGGTTTCCAAATCTATTGTACTGTAATGTTATATATTGTGATGTTACCTAAGACAAGAAGAAGTCGGTCAGTTTCTTTTAGAGACACGACGAGAATACGAATTTCTCGAATGATTGTGCTATTCTGTCACAGACACGTAAAAATAAAATTCGACAATGTTAAGGAACGAGGATCTTGGCAGACATTGTCAGTCTGATTTGTCAGTTCCACCATGCTCCTGCCTGTTGTTGACTGGTTTTCTCCTCCATGTCTACGTTCATATGTCTCATTCATTCACTTCATGATGTCCAAAATGGGTTTCGTTGTCAGCAACTGGACTTCTTCTTGGATTTGAAAGATGTTTTCAAGAAGGCAGTCAATCAGTTGAGGAATGAAACATCTTTCAAATCCAAAAATGTGCTTATAACAGTTGCTAACAACCAGTGTTGGGCAAGATACTTTAAAAAAGTAACTTATTACTTTACTAGTTACTGCTCTTAAAAAGTAACTAACCTAGGTTACTAGTTACTAAATTATAAAAGTAACTGAAAACTAGTTACTTTAGTTTAAAAACACATTTAAAAAGTTTTGTGTTGTGTTCTGTAGCAGCTATCATAATGAAATGTAGTGGAACAATAAAAACAAAATAGATGTTTAGACATTTTGACAGACATCTTTATTTATAACCTCTACTTGCCGTCGCCGTCTTTGTGTGTGTGAGGCTGTTTATTTCCTTATAAGGAAAGAAGACCCGCCCAGGTCCCTTTCAGGCTTTGCCTGTAATGTTAACCTATGTCAACCAATCATTGTTCCTTTTCAACGCATCAGTTCAGTTAGGGTTCATGGCCGTCTTTCACTCATGACTGACAGGCATCAGACAGGATTGTCCATTTGGACCACAGATATTAACGAGCAACGAGCCCCTTTACACTACTGTAACAATAACGGATTACATTATTAGTTACCGAGGAAAGTAGTTTTATTACGTAACGGCGTTATAAGTAACACGTTAGTCCCAACACTGCTAACACTGTTGTGTGGAAGGTTGAGGTAAAAATCGTGGGGAAATCAGCAGTATTTCGATCACGTTTCACAAGATGAAAATCACTTGTTGCTTCCCGTGTACACTCCATGATGTTAGTTGCCAAAAACACAAAAATCAGACCCGATGGCAAATTGTTCCACGACTGAAAGATTGTGAGTGCATGGGCTTCTGACTGACACCTGGGCCAGTCTGACGATATGAAAATATTTTGTACGGTCTGTGAGAATTGTTGTCCTGGAAACAGGCCACTCAGTGCTTTGAAGAACCTCCTTGACAATTAGGTCTGGACTTAAGGCCGACTGTGAGCAATTGATCAGCTAATCACAACGATTATGATTTAGAAAAAGCAAAGCAGGTCATTCAGGTGTAAGCTGGGAAAAAAATCACAGCATTTGATTAAGTCTGTCAATGTTAAAAATGTAAATCTGCTCCTCTGGTTCTGTTGCTCCAGGCAGAGGAGAGCGCTCCTCCTAGGCCTCCTCTACCTCGACTCTACGACTACGAAGAGACACCTCCTGAGGTTCCTCCTCTGCCCAAGGAGGCCTCGGTCATCCGTCACACCTCGGTACGAGGACTGAAACGCCAGTCGGATGAGAGAAAGAGGGACAGGGAGAGTGGTCAGTATGTGGCCAATGGAGATGGTAAGGTACGTTCTTCTTTGATGAGAACCTCTCCAGTCTACAGAGATGGTGGTATCTTTTATAAACTGCCCCGGTGAAGCCCCGTCAGTGACCTGTCTGTGTTTAGGCCGACCTACGGTCGTACCTGAGTGAACCTGAGCTCCCGGGAATAAGTCAGTACAACACCGGCTCTGACGTCGACTACCAGTATTTCCCCAACAAAGGTACATGACGTGGGAAATATCACACAAAGTCACTGCAGAACTTTTAATGAAACCGTCCTTGTCGTGGACCAGGTCTGTCAGGCTCCTCCTCTCAGCTGAACCACTCAAACACCATCGGGTCCTTCGTCACACTGAGGAGAGGAGCAGGGAGCTCTGCAGCCAGGGTGAGTCTAAGTGTGGCTGGAACTAAGGTGTCAGAAGACAAACTGTTAAGGATACAAAGTTTTATCTTCGAGGGCAATTGGACAGAGTAGGTTCTCAATGAGGATGTCCATATCCTGGCCAGAGAAGACAGATGGTTTGACAACCTTTCATCCACCTATAATGTTGTGCTGAGCTCTCTTCCCAACAAAACAAAGAACAACAAAAAAAAGTGTCCCTCAGGTAGTACCGAGGGGGACACCCCCATTCACACATCTAGAATTGTGACTGTACATTCAACCTCCTTTCGGAGCAACCGGACCCCACCAGTTTCATATGCGCATTCCTCGAACCCTACTTTAGTAGGTTGAGTTGATGTTGGTGTCTTGACCTAGGCGGTGTCCTGACCTCTGCGGCAGAGGCTCCACCGAACCCCTGAGACCGATTCATCGGACCCCTAGGGTTCTATTGAACCCAGGTTAAGAACCACAGAGTCAGTCAGAACTGAAGAAGCCCCTTGGATAAAGAAGAGAAACATCTCCAAGAAACCCTCTATGTCCAATTGCCCTCAAAATAACTACTTTTGGATTTAATGACCTGGATGACTGAGAACTTAGTCAAAGTTTATCTTCAACGTTAGTCAGTTTCCATATACAAACTATGGAACAATAAAAACAAAGGTTTGTTCTTGTGTGTAGAGGGAACCATATCTAGACTGGAGATCTAAAAAGTGATTCCTATTCCAAGCTTCGTTTGAATTAATTGAATTAACTCACTATTTCAATAGATGGTGCTTTGTCGCCCCCTGGTGTCTATATTAGGGAAGCAGTATGTAATCTCACATGCTGATTTGAGGATATTTGAGTTATGATGTTATGCAGGTCTGGGCCAATAACTTGGGCCTTTCCTACTTTCCCACTCTTTTTGGGAGATGCAGGGATAAAGCAGACTTATACTGATAATATTAATTAATAGAATAATTTGGAAAGGTTTTGCAGGCCAGATAAATGGGTCACATTTGGCACGCATTTTACCATGTCTTATATGTTTATATATTTTTTTCTCTTGTATCTGAGTTTTTTTTATACTGTGATTCCCCTTCATACCACTAGATGGAGGCCACAAACTTGTTTTTCATCATATTCAGATTTCCTACAAGTAATGGCTGTTTTTGATTAGCTGAGTCTGATTTTTCTTCTTCTTCTTCTCTTCACTCTTCGTCCTCCATCTTTGTATTTTCTACCTTTTATCCGCTCAAATCACCGTCTCTAATGTCCCCATCCTCCCGTTACTCCATCCCTTCCTCTGATTCATCCCGTCTTCCCCACCTCAGCAGGAGAGACCTAAGAGTGCCTTTGAGTTTCTGCCGTCACCTCCAGGGGGCGCACAGGTCTCGGGTAGTCAACCTCGAGGCAGGATGACCGCAGAAGAGCAGCTGGAGCGCATGAAGCGCCACCAGAAGGCGCTGGTTCGTGAGCGAAGGAGGAACCTCGGCCAGGGGGAGCGCTCCAACACGGGCGGCTCCTCGTCCGCTGTCTCCACCCAACACTCCTCGACCTCCTTCAGGATGCCTTCGAACTCCTCAGACCCGCCGACCTGCGTACGTGTCCATCCGCCCCCGCGTAGCAGCAGCAGACACAGGGAGAACCGCCTCCACCCACCCTGCTGCTAAGACACACTGGGCTGAATAATAACCTCACAGGAACAGACTAACACACTGTCAGTAACGAGTGGTTGTTGGGTGGAGCTGTGAACACTAACCCAAGGACTGCAGCTGACTAACACGGCTGGTTAACGCTTTAAGAACGCAGCACAGGGAGGCCTGAGGGACGCATGAGTCGGACCGAGACGGAGTAGTTCTAGAATTTTCTAAAGGTTCTCGTTCCCACTGCTGACCGGTGGAACCTCACTGACACAGTTTTGAATGTACGTCCATGTAGAAAACGGGGATTCAAACCAAGGCTCCAGTCTGCCCTCGAATCCCCGTTTATTCGCCAGAACGTAGAGAGGAGAGTCCCATCTAGAGTATGTACATCCACATACCACGTACTTGTACACTTTTATTTATTTACTGAGGAATATTTTCAGTATACTCTATACTTGTACAGTTCTATTTTCTAGAGATTTGGTATATAGAGCATATATATATATAAATATATATATATGGGAGCCGAGGGGAATGTTGGCGATTGAAGACGTGTAGGATTTCAGGTTGAAGAAGGGAAGAAAGAAGCGACGCTCGTGGTACAGATCATGAAAACACCTTCCTCCTTTCTTTTCTTTAGAGAGATTCAAGTGCCTTGTTTTGCCTTTGTCCTTAAATTGACCTCCTCACATCAAGGTTCTTATGATTGGATCATATCACCACTGAAGAGTTCCGTCTGAACTCCTGATTACTGATATTTTTAGCACTGACGATACAACTATTTTCACTGTTATTGTGTTTTAGTGCAGAGCTGACCATCTGGTCCTCAAATTCAGTTTTATACTTTGATTTTAGGTCAATAATAGACCGTCCACCACCATATTAAACAGTGGGGGTGGTGTTCTTTAGGCTGTATTATGTCTCCAATATTTATTTTTTACATGAGGCATTGGACGGGAAAATGTTAGGAGGCCAAGTAATTTTTAAATAAATAAATATTACGTTACGACTATATTTTATTCAACTGAACCTATGCCAATGATTAGGGATGTCCCATGTACGCTTATGCCAATGTTTACCGATGTTGTCCAAACACATTTCCGATAACAATATCGACTGATACCGCCATTAAGTTGTTTCATGGACCACGAGGTCCTTTATAATCACGGTGAATCGACTTTTACATTTGCCACATGTAAAGATGGTCAGAGCAGCTTTACTCCAAACCGGGCTGAAAAGCAATAATAGGAACGTGGACACGGAGAAGACAGTTCTGTCAGGGAAAGAAAAAAAAAAATATGTAAAGAACTTCCTACAAGTTCATGGTCAGAGGCTTTTGCACAAATAGATCAACAAAAGCACTACTAATAAGTAAAGCATCACTAATGGTTTGAATAATAATTATTAGGTTGACCACTGCAGTAAAATTATACCGTTAATTTAAAGAAAGTCATTGATACAAGATTCTAACCTTGTAAACCGGTGTGGTCGGAGAAAATTATAGGCTGTGTGCACTTTGGGAATCCCTGTTGTGATCACGCACATTTAATTCGGGTAGGAAGATTTTATAGGTATGAAAATATTTCGGAACACCAGAAATTTACTTTCGATAAGGGGTATCTATCTGGTACAACCCTAATGACCGGTACGTGAAAATAGCACGAGACACTTAACCGATCCGTGGCACAAAAGTTTGGGGAACACTGGTCTATTGCTAGAGTTCCCTCGTACATCAACAAGAAACTGATAAAGTCGAGTTGCTGCCAACTAAACCTTTTTAAGTAACTACTTCCAACTCTTTCTGTGTTTTCTCCACAACACTGCTGTCTTCTCAAGAATTTATTTTTCATTTGACAAGTATTAACCGGGGAGTTCTTCTGCCATGTTGCTTTTATCCTTCCACTGCTGCGTACTGTAAATCTAATCAACATAAAGACCGGAGAATGTCTGCGTGAGGAGAGGATTATCCCAGAGAAACTAGACAGGAAAACATCAACAGCAACGACAGCTAATCACAATCTAACTCTGTGGGAAACATGGAGAGCAACGAGAAAACGCTTTCCATTTTCTTTGCAATCATGTAGAAAATTTGCACTTGACAATAAAGACTATCTTGCTTCTGAACCTCCTCTGGGCTGTTTTCTTTCTAATCAGGTGGGCTTTGATGGATCTGTGTCTGCATGATTTTTCCTTCTTTGTTCTCTGTTATTTATTTATTTATTTTTTTAATTAATTTTTCTAAACACACCGAGGCATGTGACGCTGTTTTGACGCAGAGCATGTGTGAAAACAACAACCAATCAGACCCTGCTGCTGGCTGCTGGAGTGAGAAGGATGTGTGCATGGCTTTGATGATCCTAGGATGGATACTCACAAGTACCTTTCAAAAACACACACTACATACTACTATGCTACATGTCCGGGGTCCGAAGAGTAACGTGGGTAGTAGGAATAGTAATAGTAGTAATAGGGGTGTCCGATAATTTCCCAAGAATTTTCTGTTGATATTATTGGATGGTAGTTATTTCAGTTATTTGCCCCTTAACAGTTTTTTTCTTGGAAATGTGTTTTGTAAATTCTTATAGTATTCCCAGCCAATAATCGCATAGTTATATTTAATATTGATTAGGTCTTAATCGGTTTTTCCTCCAATAATGAAAATCCGATAACACAATGCCTGGATTTTGCCAAATTTACTGGAATCGCACAAATGGTTTTGAGATGTTTATATCAATATTGAAGGCAAACGGCACATATCTTTCGATTTCAGTATCGGAAAATTAATCGGAACATCATGCCGATCCTGAGGAAGAATATGAGGAATACAATCGCACAGAAACTAGGGATGTCCGATATTATCTTTTGCCAATATCTGATGTTGCCAATATTTTCCAAACCCTTAATTTTACGATACCAACGTCAACTAATACCAATATACAAAGTCCCTTTGTCCTAAAACCTGATGTAAATGCCTCCATGTGATTTCAGCAAATTTATTGGAATCACACATAGCTTCCGATACGTTATTTTCGGATGTTATCGGAAGCAAATGTCATCAGAATTTATTGGAGAGATCATGCTGATGAAGGATATGAAGAATAGAAATGTGTAAAAATACTAGAGTTATTAACTTTGCCGTAATCTAATTTTGCAGATATTATCCAAACAATCCCGATCTTGAAATCAACCAACACCAATAAACAAAGCTCTTTGATTCACAATCTGATAAAAAATCATCTTAGGACGTTATGTGTGAAATTTGGCAAAATACCAATATCAGATGAAAAAGCGATACAATCTTATCGATATTACACAACTACGCTAACATTGACTGATAATATTATTGAACATTCTTAGTATATACAGTACATGTTTTCAAGGTTAAGAAAGAGCTTCTAAAAGTGGACGCAATTTAGTAACTAGAAGAAGAGATCAGGCGCTAGTGGTAGTAACAGGAAAATAAGTAAAATACCTGTACAATATCTTAGCCATTACACTGTCCTTACATAAAGGAATACTAAGAGTCAATTCTATTTTCTTAAACAAATATCAAACAGGGGAAAAAACATGTCTTTTCTCGGTCTTTAAACAACAGGAGGAGCGACCGGCTACTGAGGGTCAAAGCTGCGAAGAGTGGGAAAATGGCAGACAGAGAGACAGGTTCCTGTCTGAGGAGTGGGTGACAGTACCGTTTAAGTACATACGGGAAGTGGACGTTGAGCCGTTGGACTACGACTTGGACATCAGCCTAGAGGTAAACCGCACTCCAGTCTGTTCTGGGTCGGTAACAATCATGTTAAAAACGCTCCTAATTCATGTTTTTGCTTCAGTAATGACATTTTTACCCAGACAAGCGTTTTAAAATGATTGCAGTTCCATTTAATACCACTAGATGTCAGTAACCCTCGTTTCACCCGCAGCTTGGAATGCCGCGAAAAGTTCCTATACCAGAACGTTACGTCGAGTCGGATCCCGAGGAGCCAGCAAGTCCGGAGGAAATGGAGGAACGTTCTCGAAGAGCTGAGCGGATAAAGAACCTGCTGGCTAAATCGAGGTAAACCGCGGTTTCTTAGACTTTTAAAGATAACATAATTAAATTGATTATTTAATATGTTTACTTAAAATAGCAGGCGTTGTATTATGTGAAAGTTATTACAAAATAAACGATATTTATTATTCGTAGAAAAATAATAATAGCAAATTCTGGGAAGTACTAGTTCCACTGGATGTAAAACCCGTCATTATTTCACTGTGTGAGAATTCTTCTAGCAAATACTGCATTTAAAGTCCAATATTCTGGCTCTGTGACTGTTCGCCAGTGTTCAGAACCTCCAGCAGTCGGCGCCACTGGACTTCAGTGAACTGGACTCAGCTCTGAAGCAACAGGAGAGAATCATGAACGTTTCTCACGCTCTGGCGTCCGAGGCTTCGCGCAAGAGCAAACTGGTGGCAGGTTAGTGTTTTGTTAGCTAGCTTAGAGCACAGCTAGCTCCTTAAATAACAAACAAACAAACAAAAATATGAAGGGAATTGACTTTCAGTTGTTCGCAAAGGACATACTACATGGAGAGAAGTAGATGACAATTCAAGATATTCTTCTTTTTAGTTCGGCTTGTCCCTTTTTCAGACTTTCCGTCATTCGCTCCATCTTCTACTCTAACTCCAACTAGCTCCATGTCCTCCCTCACCGCATCCATCAATCTCCTCTTTGTCTCCTACCTGGTAGCTCCATCTCTAGGTTAATTTTACCACCAATGTATCCACTGTCCCTCCACTGAACATGTCCAAACCATCTCAATCTGTCTTCTCTAGCTTTTTCTCCAAACCTTCCTGTCTGTGTTGTCCCTCTAATCACCTCATTCCTGATCCTGTCCATCCTTGTCTCTCCTAAAGAGAATCTCAGCATCTTTAACTCCTCCACCTCCAGCTCTGTCTTCTACCTATTCCTAGTGCCTTTAATTCATCCATCTTGTCTGGTCTCACCACTGTCCTCTAAAGCTTTCCCTTCACCTTAGCTGACTCTCTCCTATCACAGAGGATAATCTTAAGTTATTCTTTTTCTAAAGACATAAAGGTTATTAAATTGTTTACCTTCTCCTTCTGGAGACTTGGAGCATTAATATCCACAGACTGGCGTCATGTGACTTGTTGTTGTCCCTGGTGTGTAGGAACTGAGTGACTGCAGAGTTGGTGAGCTCCAGGTACATCTGTTATCTGTCACTTGTTGTGCTGTGGAGCGCTCTGTGTTTCTGCCTGATAAGAAATGTGTGTCGCTGCAGCCGTAAACAACCCAGTTCTAGTGTCTATTTATAAACACTGACGTGTTTCTGTACCTTAATATAAGCATGTGGGTCAAACTCAGGTCTGGGGTCCAAATTTGGCCCGTTGTTTAATTATATCTGGCCTACAAGGTCATATCAAATGTGTTCTAGAGTTGGTCCGTCAGGATACAGGCCAAGTATACGGGTAGTATCTGTAGTATTATCAGTGTACGTTTTGTATCTACTATGCTGTAGTAGATACATTTAGATTTTTTATGTTTTGGGCCTCTAAAAAAGGATTTTGTCTGAAAAAGGATTTATTTGTTTACGCAAAACAAATAAATCTCAAATAAATTATCAGAAAAAATTGTTTTTTTTTAAATAATATCCACATTTATATATCTCAAGAGAAAGGACAAAATGCCCAATTGTCAGTATTCGATCTGTGACTGAGTCGGCGTATAATTTAGATTAAAAATTCAAAGACATTAAGGTTTGTGATTGGTCATTGAAAAATACACAGATATAAGACTTTATGATCAAAGGGAAGTCAGGTGAAGTACTCCAACCAGGGACCCACCGACACGTAGATCAATCAAAGCCTGAGATGTAACGGTTATTTTTTGTCCTCTCTTATTTTTTGTCTGTGGAGACAGACCTTGATATTGTACGTTGTTCTCTTGTCTGTGATTCTGGTGTTCTCTCTGTTCTCCTCTGGTCTGGGATCAGTTGTTTCTCTTCTATGGTTTTGGTCTAGTTTATAACAATCTCCTGACTCTGTGATGTTGTGACAAAAATCTTCCTCCTAAATTGATCAACTTTGACAAATGATAAGATACATTTCTGTGTGTTTTACCATTTCAATGAAATCAACAGTGATGACAGACAGATGTGGGCCACTCCTGATAATGATACGACATGTGACTCGAATATTCTTGTCACTGAGGAGCTCTCAACTTTATTTGTTCACAGTGCCAAATCACAACAGTTTTTATCCCAAGGCTCTTCACAAACAATTATGCATAATAGACAAAATACAGTTAACAAACGGGGAATCCCCCCCTGCCCTTTTAGACCCTCACACCGGCTGAGGAACGACCCCCCCACAAAAAAAACCCAAAAAAGGAAGAAACCTCAGGGTGATCAACAGTGGAGGGGATCCTCACCCAGGACGGACAGACGGACACTAAGGAGAAAATCTATTCAATTCATCTACACAGGTTATCTACACTAAGGTTCTTAAAGGTCCTTGAAATGTAAATACAAGAAACTCTCAGCTCCAACAGTGAAGTCCTGGGTTGAGAACACAGACTATAGAATCCTAGGGGAGTTGGACCATGATTTGAATGCTAAGTCCTGAGTCCAGTTTACAGCCATGGGGTCCTGGGGCGGAGAACAGAGACTACAGGGACATGAGTCCACATCCAAATGCATTAGTCCTTAGGTAAAATAACTTAGGAAATAACGAGGACAGCAAGAGAAGACTCAAGACCCCCGGGCGCAGCATATGTAGGACCATAACTAGGACCCAAGGTCAAGCCACAGCCGGCACAGGAGTATCTACGGCCAGATCTGTAGGGCAATGTCAAAAAGAAACGTCTTGAGTCTAGTCGTGAAAATAGAGACCCTACAGTGTAGGCTCAGAGTAGGGTTTGGGTGGCCGTCTCCACCTCTATCAGATGAGGACGAATGATGTCCAAATGCCATGCAGTCCCTCACAGTGAAGATCCCATTAGTACTCAGATCAGGATAATAAGGACGTGGTCCATCTGTGTGCCATGACTCAACCCTAATTGAGAAAATCAAAGTTTTGGGAAAGATCTTTCATCTGTAATTCTGTCAAAATTAAATTCTAAATCCATGTGTATAATGTAAAATGATCAATCGTCCTTATTGAAAAGAAATATTTCACTGTTTTTCTTTTTCTTCTCAGCCAACGCTGTTGCCGGGCCATGACTGACAGGAAGGTTCTGTCTGCATCAGAGACACAGGAGAAAATCTCAGCAGAGTCATAAACTGAACTGATTTGATCTGAAACATTTTCTAATGACTGAAAACCTACATATTTTTTATTAATCCAGTTTCAGAGCTTCTGCACTTACACTGCCAGGAAATGAGTTTGTTTTCAATCAACATTTACCTGTTTGACAGTTTGGTTTGGTTTTTATGAGCGGAATTTTCCAATACAGGTGTGAAATCATTGTTAACATAGTCAGTTCACCGTTTTAATTTTTTCGCATTATTTATTTATAATTTGTATCATATTTTTTTCCAGTGACTGCATCATGATCGTAGCTTTGTCAATCAACTATAGTTTAACACGTATGAAAAGTCACTAAAGAAAATAAAATCAAGTAACTCAAGTTTGCCTTTGTTTACTTTGTTACAGACTAAAGCTACATGATAGAGTTTACTTTTTGGTGTATTATAATGAGTATAATCTGGATTATTGTTTTATATTCATAAGGTTAAGGGTTTTTCCATGGCAGAAGCTCGAAAAAATAGTTTTTGTAGAAAGAAAAGTCTGACGTGAACTTGAAAGTAACAGCAGTTTTCAGCTATATCTGTGTAAGTGAGGTCAGAGGTTTTATTCATTTTGCAAAAAAAGTAAAGAAAAGAAGGTGAACTGGAGCTCTGTGATTAGGAAAAAGAAAATTCACACCTTTTATTCATCTTCAAACAGAAAAACGAAGACATGATTGTGATGTTTACAGAAATCACATTGAAAGTAAACTTAATTCTGCCCTGCACAACATTTGAGTGACTGTTAAAAAGACATTTTAGAATGTTGAAACAGAATTAAAGGGGATTTAAAAAAAAAAAAAACATAATTTCAATTAATCAACACCTTAAAGTGTTCAGTGATGTTGGTTGCGTTTGTACAGGACCATTTTTCTTTCTACTAAATACTAAAACATCAAGTGACCACTGAGGGCTGAGACATCCAAGTCTGGGAGTTGAGGAGATAATTTGAACGGTCAGCCCTATGTAGACTTGACAAAAGCCATTTTGTAGTCTTGTTTCTGTTCTTCCCTCCTGCTGTCGGAGCTGCGACTGCTCGGCTCTGAGCTCTTTTCCTCGGAGACCTTTTCCTTGACATCTGTAGACTCTTTGTCCTCTGTCGATGTCTCTGATGCACTCTCTTTTGTCTCACTTTCTGCTGCGGGTGCAGGACACGTCTCTGGCTGTGGCTCAGGCTTTGAATTAGAGAAAGAAATATCTCAATTCTGAAGAGGAAGATATTTCTAGATTTTTTAAAATCATATTACAAATTATATCATATTATAAATGATCTTATTGTGAAGTTATCCATATTTAAATAGTTAAAGATAAATAATCAATCTGCACTTTAACAAACTCTTATTTAACAAAAATAATTTTCAAACTTGATTTTTTCCTTAATTTTTCAAAATAAAACACATTGGAACACATTTCACTGACTGCAAATGTGATTATTTGCATAACATGCAGTACAAACTAGGTGTGTTAATATACGTATGGATTTCTTGAATTGTTGCGTTAAATGCAACATTTTCCTTGAGGAGTTTTTAGAATACAGTAAACATATTAAAATAAAACATTGAGAATCAGTAAATCAATAAAACAGAACAAATCAAAGTGAAGCATTTTTTCCTCTGTGGCCCAACTCCAGTTGACCCAAGGACCGGTGCAGGTCCACGGCCCAGGGTATGGGAACCAATGACCACTACAGTATATTCACCTCACTGAAGCCAAGGCCACAGTGTCTCCGGCTGCGTCCTGACAGAATTCCATCCATGCCTTGGTGGTACTGCATCTCCAGCTGATCACTGATCTTCTTGTCTTCTTGCCCTGCAGAGGAGACACCAGTCACAGCAGGCACACCCAGCCAGTACAGGCCTATCCATGTCTGGATAGATCTGTGTGGCGGATGTGTAGTGAGAAAGCTGTGGTTAATTTCAGTGGTGCAACAATGAAGCCACATGGGTAAGTGACACAGGGCACGGATCAACTGATATTTGCTAAATAGGAGCAGACCATCAACAAGAATAGTATAAAACTAGACACAGAGAATTTAGTCTTACCACTGCGGACATGGGATGTAGATTTATGGTCACCGATGATGAGGCGGCCGGTGTGTTCCTTCTGCAGATCAGAAAAAATATTATGAATTAATTTTCTAATTAAAATGATTCTAAAAGGATATTCATTGTACAAAAACAAACCTTTCCAGCACCCATCAGCCGCAAGAATTTCTGTTTCCTTGCGTCACTTCCTAGGTCAGCTGATGCCCACTGAGTCGACCCATCCTAAATATAATTCAAAAATATCATTTTTTATATTCATTTAACAATTACCCCAATGGAGTAATCAGGGTGAAATTACAGCCAATGCGTTTCCAAAATAAACTTATTAATATCGTGTTATTTAAACCTTAACGTCAGACCACTGTATGTATATATATCCCACCGGGAATGCGTTCGAGGAAGACTAGCTTACTCCTATATGTTTCAATAATAACAAACCATCGGTTTCACAGATAATAAATGAAAGACTAAAAACTCAAATTGCACGTGAACGTTGTTTACGTCACCAGCGTTAAACTTCTTCCAATTTCACCACAATAGAAAACGCTGAAGGTTTTAGCTTTATTCCAAACTCCGTCTTTAGTTTTACTAATTTCCCTTTTTTCTAAATTCACTCACGTCACTCGGCGATGCGGGTCGTTTTGTACCGTGTTTTTCTTCCGGATAACTCATTGGTACGACGAGCTTCGAACAAATGTCACTTAAATACCATGTCACAGAACTGGTACAAGCTAACCAGGCTAACAACGCCGCTGAATTGTGACGTCAACAGACCTTTATTTTCGTCTAAGGCGCTTACCTTGCAACATCGGCTCTCTGTTGCCCCTAGTGGATATCTCATATGTGTCCCACTATTTCTTAAACATCCAGTTCTCGACATTTGTTTCAATAAAGTGAGAAAAATACAACAAAACACCAGTTTCACGACAACATCAGAACACGTTTAATGCAACATTAACAGGTTGCCACATCTTTGAGGTGAAACCAAATGTGGCAGGGAACTGTTGCTGGAGGGTTCCTGTAGTATCATTTCAGTCAGCAAAATATACAAAAACACATCATATAGTCACTTTGCAGATATATTCTTTGAGGCAGTTTACAAATTATGCCCATACGGAAATATATGTAAAATTTAAAAATAACAAACACAAAACTCGTTTTTTTACGAAACTGGCAACCCATTTAACTAAACACCTGTCTCTGAAGCCTGGTGTAACTTTACAGCTCCAGTAGCCGGGTACAGCAGACAGGTTAGGAAGGTTGATGATGAGTGGTACCAAGAAATACAAGGTTTCAACAGAGTTAAAATGGCGATGCGACCATAGGAAGAAGAAAATTAAAAGAAAATACGTCATAAAGTATAGTTGTCGACAAATGTGGACCCCGAGCATAAAATGGCCGCCAGTAGATGACGCTGAAAGCGTTAAACCAAAGTTGAATCTGTCTCTTCAGAGCTAACAGGTAGGTTAAACATTAAAGAACCGTTGTATAAATATTAACAGGAGACAAAAAATGCGAAACCAAAATTACATTAGACTTACGTACACTTACATTACGTGAATGTTATTTAGCATCTTTAAAGGCATATCACCAAGTCAGGACATTTCTTTTAATTCATAAGTCGATTCACGTCCATAATGTTGTTTAGATAAAATATATATCGTGACTGCTAAACTCCTGGTGTTTTCAATTAAAAATAATGGTACCATTAATTAAGTTAGTATGTTATTTCTTTTTTAACCTCATCGTTAGTTCAGGGTCATGATTGACGCAATATTGTATATCGCTTTGTGGTGCGTTTATTTAAACTTCCAAAAGGTGGCAGTAGAGTCAACGTATTAGGAGAAGGAGCAACGGACGCGCTCTCTTCGTTAACTCGACGACCGCAATATCTGTGTTGTATAGACATGGATTATAATACCGAGGGTTTGGATTGGAGAACCTTATTGTATTTTTAAATTAGAATTTGTCTTTTTCGTCCCAATAAATAAACGAATAAACCGAACAAAATAATATTACATTGACGTGGTGTTGTTTCTCATTTTACCATCCCCAATACAAAGATTTTTGACGTGTCAAATATCCTGGCAGAGTGAACGCCACATAAATCTTTTCCAGTTTTTTTAACTACATGTGCTGTATCTCTGCACAGTTTTTTTTATTAGTGTATTTTTCGACCAAGAAAAGTGTTTTTATTTCGCTATATTGGTGGGAAATTTCACTTACACATATCCGTCTTAGGTGAAGTCTTAGATAGAATTATCAAAATTCTACTATTACCTAATATTTACCTAAAACAATAAACCTGGGCCATGTTATTGTACACTATTCGAAATTATTATTTCAAATTAATTGCTGACTTTTTAAACAATCATCTTAATTTACATTAAATAAAATTATAAGCCTAACCAGGACTTAAAATAAAAAATACAACTGCGAAATATAGCATGTTCGTTATATCGTTTTCGTATTAAATATACAAAACAAACACAAAACTCCAGTGAACCAAAGGTTTCATGACCTCCCTGCAGCAACTCCGAAGATCCCCTAGAGGTCGCGGGCCCTCTGTTGAAGTTCTCGGCGTGGGGCAATTAAAAAGACAATTTGCTGTTTAATTAAAGTTGTTACATGGCGCTAAATATGTTTGTTAATATTTTTGAAAAAATAATTAGAGGCGAACACATAAGAAATCGACGATAAAAAAAGTTTGTATTGCAATATTTACATTTTTTTAATAACAATTAATATCACCCTTATTTCCATTATGGCTACAGTCTTTAAAAATGAGATGTAACTGATGTTTTGCCTTTAAACTCCTATAAAAACACACATGGATGCGTGATTTTCCGTACTGGTGTTCAAGTTGTGTTATAACAAATAGCACATTGTCCTTAAAGTGTTTGACTGATACAGTTCTTATATTTATTATATCACTGTAATCTGAGCCTAATTCTAATCCTAACTCCAATCCTTATCAAAATACTGTACCTTCTCCCTGCGGTGACCTAGCTGTCCTCACAGACACTGGTCTCCATCCAGACACTGGTCCCGGCCAGAACACAGACACACGCGTTAAGTAAAGTTTTGAAGATGTGACTGTTTTCTTTGTAATCTCTGAAAATAATGCAAACAGGTGTGTGTGTGTGTAAGAGTGTGTGTGTGTGTGAGTGAGTGTGTGAAAGAGAGAGAGAGGAAGGGAGGGAGAGAGACGGAGAGACAGGGAGGGAGGGGTTATCCAGCCTCTGCCTCTTTACCCGGCGCTGCCCCGCACTCTCACTTAACCTCCACATTATGCTCGACGGGAAGTAACTTAAAATACTTTTTTTGGAGGAAAAACACAGCGGCCAGCCGATGACAGCTCCTGCGGCTCAGCGTCTCTTCTGACACAGACTCCGAGGTGCATGACTCGACTTTGTCTCCTTCTTCTCCTTCTTCTTCTTCTTCTGCGGAGCGCTATCACAGGAGTTCCCAAAGTCCCTGACTCCACCGCTCCAGCGATGCTGACTTTACGCACGGGATTTGAAGGCTGTGTACGAAGCATCTGAGAGCCCCCAACTCTGGTGACCGTCGTCGGCGTCGATCCATCCATCCGCCAAGTTGAACCGAGGAGGAGGTGGCGTTCGAGGAAGTGTCCGGACACGTGGATCCAGGTGAGGGCAACTGCTGTGGTTCAGTGTGCGGAGCGGACAGTCCGGTCTGTGTGTTCAACTCCGAGCGTGTGTCTGACTGAGCTGAACAACAAACACGGATGACAGCAGCGGCGCAGTGGAGCCGTGATTACACTCACAACTTTTTCGTCACTCTGTGGAAATTTTATTTTCTGTAAAAGATATAGTTAATAATATAAAATCAATATAACTTATTGTATAAAATACGTTTAAAACCAATCAAAACAATAGATCACAGTAGTCAGGTTAAATTTTTTTTCTAGTTGATGAAGCAACCATTTCATTTGACAGAACAAACAACATAAATTGAAATTATCTTTCCATCCCAGGAGTCAAACTGCAGTTTTGTTTACACGGGGTTGAAAATGCAGAATATTGATAACGACTTTTATTTGCTGTTCTATGAGGAGGTGCTGTGACAGAGGGGGTGGAGGGGGTTTGAAAAGTTTTATTTTCTCAAATGTCTGATCCTCCCAAAGAGGCACAAAATATTATACAAGGACTGGAGAATTTTTTTCCAAAACGAATTTAATGTTATTTTCCTCGCTCACTTTAAAACATCCCCCCAAAAAGTAACAATCCAGACTGAACATCAGCCAAACTTGACGTTGCATTTCCATATAATGCACTGTAGAAAGAGAGGAAAAAGTTGACCTTATTTTGGGGTGGAGTGGATCACCTCCACCTTCACCTCCACCTCGTCGTTATCATGGTTTATTAACAGCGGAGGTTCAATGGTGCAGAAATTAAAGCCCTGCTAAGTTTGCACTAATTCACGGAGCCACTGGTTATTTTATAAAATAAAATAAAATCAGGGTTTGTTTTACAACAGCGTCTTTAATAATAATTGAATCACTCATTTTCACTTTTTATTATTTATGTTTATTTATTTTGACCCTGCAACGTGCAAAGCAGGGCATTTATCGCAATAATTAAAGTTATTTTAATAATGTTATTGAAGCAGAGACGGCACACTGTCACAGCTGCAGAGTATGGGCTGATTTTGTGTCACTCAGTTAAGTCCAGAACTCAGTCCAGAACCCCCGGACCTCCGTTGACCTCATGCGCGTCCCCGGCGGCTCCATAACAGCGTCTCCAAAAAAACCTCCGAGGCGTCTCTTCACGTGCACGAGGCTGGAACACAATCGAGAGAAAAATAGACTACAGTGATAGAGAAGACGACGAGAAGGGGGAAAGGGGGGCGGGGGTCGTCTTCATTACCCCCCCACAGTTAACCCACTCCTCTCGCAGTTCACGGCGAGTGACCCCAGAAGAATGCGTGAGTCATGCGTTAAAATAGACCCGCAGTCCTGACGCGCAGGATCCGTCGTTAGACAATACCGGGGGGCAAACAGTCAGTGTCCCAGCGGTGAGAAAGTTGTTTAGAAGTTTGTTTTTATCTCTTTTGTCTTTTTGTTATGAAGTCGCACTCTGCATCATGCGTCAACTAAAGTTTGTGCAACTTTGCCTGGTCGATAAAAGCAGCTTCACCTGTCACTCACTGACCATTTGACCACCTGAGTCGATGCGCGCGCCTTTCTTTGGCGCTTCATGCATCTTTTCTCTGATCTGCACAATCGCTCAGGCCCCGGGTCACAGTGAGGATGTGACTGAGGGTACGGGAGGACAAGGCTCGACCAGGGCCTGGCCCGGGCTGATAGCGTCACTTCAGGGTGTTTCCCTGCGTTTTAAGCCGCTCTACTTCTCTGAGATAAGACAGTAGTCCGCTGTAGATAAGGAGCTCTCACAGACAGACAGACGGAATGAAAGACAGACAGGGACTCGGAGTGGAAGATGAGAGTGTGAAAGCAACAGTAGAGGAAAACGCGCGTCATTGTTTGCTTTTAATCGACCAGCGCCGATGATCGAGAAGATCCAGTGGTGTACATCTGATGTAAGTGCGCTCATCCTCAGACCCTGAACCCCACCCCCCCAGCGCCTCATGGCGCCCCCACTCGGTACCTGCTGGTGCAGTAAATCAGAACAACCAACAAGTTGCTCGATTGTTTGGACACTGGTTAGAACAATTTATAGACCCCCCCTCCCTCCCTTTCCCCTCCGTCTCCTCTTTCTACTCCTCTTGCAAGTGAGAGTGTCTGTCTGAAAAACAATCCGAGTGGGGGGTACGGGGGGCTGGGGGGGACGTTGGCTGAAGTTGATCTCCAATGGCATTTTGTTTTGAGCAGGTGCTGCGGGCTGAAGTTCCCTCATAAGGTAAAGTGGCATTAGAGTGTCCAAATGGCAGACTTATATATAGGCTGCCAATTCAGCACATTGTCCCGGGCTTCAGGGCTGTGCGCTCCCTGCGCTCTGAGCCAGACCTGCGACCCCCCCCCTCCCTCCTCCTGGTCCATGCGCTGTGTGTCCATCATCTATAGAGCGGTTCCCTGGTCCCTGTGTGGTCCAGGGATCAAGGCTCGGTTTGACAAATCTATAGACAAATCTACACGCGCATTATATCTGTGAATTGTTCATTGTTATTTTGATATTAGAATTAGAATATGTAAAAAGAAAAAGAATACATTTTAACAGGTAGGAAATGTAGTTAGCAATGATATTTAATTTATGTATATTTATTGATGATTTATGCAAACAGTTAAGTTGCAACATTTTTATTTTCATCCGGAAAGAAATGATTATGATTTCTAGATTTTCCTTGTATTTTATTATCATCATTATTATTATATTAAAAACAAGGCTGGTTTCTGCTTTGAGGTAGTGAATGTGTGAAGGTAGTTGTGTTGTAACTCAAGGCCATCCTCAGAATCTAATCCCGTGAACTGAAATCAATCCACGGCTCACATGTTATTCCAATACGCCACATATGTTTCTTGGATCCTCGATTCCCTTTCCTCTTGTGTGGTGCCGAGGGAATATTTAGTGGCAGAAAGAGGATATAAATGGGAAAGATCAACAGGTTTGACAGCTCGGCTGAGACACTAAGATGGAAGAAAAAAGATACCAAAGATGATATATTCCAAATTAAGACGTGTGTTTGTCATTTGTCACACATTTCATAACTGCTCGACGTTGAGAGAAGCTTATTTTAGATGTCGTTTTCATCGCGGTGTTTTTTTATTTTTATTTTTCATTAAATGAAACCCATCTGAGCACGCTGCTGTAGATTTGAGCGTTTCCACATGTTGTTTTTTTGAAGACGTCGTTCACCTTCATCGGAAAACCATCTCTCCTCCATTTTAAGCTTGCGGCCGATCTGGAGAGTCCTAATTATTTGTTGTCGGGCTCTTTGAAAAAGACAGCAGGCCCTAAATTGGACATGTGTTGTACAAACACAAATTAAACATTTAGGCCTAAGTATTTCTCCCCGGGTCCCAAGTGCATATTAGTCAGCCTATACTTATCTCAGGCCCAACGACACACCCAAATTGTAGTGTTGCTGCTGTAAAAGAAAGGCTGAGGCCCTGGAGAATGAACACTTGAATCCTGCCGGGTAATGCCCCAAGGTTTGTCAACCGCAAGGCACAATGCAAGCATAGGGGTGTGTGTGCGTTTGCTTTATTTACACCTGTGTCCATACATGAGGACAGTGGTTTGATCTCTTAGTTTGTGTTTTTTGGTCGAACATAATGAGAAAAACTATTGAAGAGAAATTCAAAATACCTAAGACACAGGACAAACTGTGACACCACTAAGACCAGACTGTCAGACTGGGGAGGGGACAACATCAGCAAGACAGTTTTGCGAAACACCAAACTGAAAGACTTTATGAACGTAACTAGTTATGGATTTATAATTGATTACACAATTGTTAAATATATGTTGAAGTTGCAGTACTTTATATAAGGCAAACGCTTACAAAGCTCTTGTGGGCCACACAAAAGAATTTAGTGGGCAGTATTTGGCCCACAGGCCTTGAATTTGACACACACTTGGACGTATTTCCATCATTCCATCAGGTGTGTATTAAAATACTTAAGTCCAAATCTGTGGTCCCCAACCACCGGGTCGGGGACCTTTACCGGTCCGTGAGTGAATTAGTGCCGGGCCAGATATGTTTCATTTTTGGCCCCGTCTGTCTATTACTTCCACTTGATCCATACCTATATCAACAGAAGAACTTAACAATAGAATGGCTAGGATTCCATCATCAATTATGCAACTATATTTGAATTATTTTCTCAGTGAAGACAACAACAATTAACTCAAAATTGCAGAGTCATTGATACAAGATTCTAACTTTTTATACCGGTCTGGTAGCAGAAAGTTATAGGCTGTGCACTTGAGAAATCCTTGTTGTTGCCCATGGACAGTTTATTCGGGTAGGAAGATTTTATAGGTAGGAAAATGTTTTAGAAATTTCATTTTATTAAGGGGTATTTATCTGCCACAAGTTAACGTCCGGTCCGTAAAATTAGTAAGAGACATTTAACAACTTTTTGGATACATCATTCAAATTCTTGTATTTCAAATGGATTAATTTGACAACAGCTGTAGGTGATGGTTTGTGTGAGATCAGGGAGGCTGAACAATAGGTGGAATGGCATTTAGTCCTGCATTTGTTAAAATGAATGCATCTTAGATGGAACAATCGATAGATCTGTGTTTTGTCAGACTCCACCCTCCTGTCTCCCTGTGTTTGTGTGAATGCGTGTGTCCGTTTGGACCTTGGAAACATCTTGCTATCTTTCTTCTACCTTGAGCATCCCCCGCCCCACAGTCTCCCCACCTGCTCCCCACCATCCCATCACAACCACCAGGGTCCCTCTATATTTAAGGACACGTAGCACTGACTCCTGCGTCCTCTTCACTGTGCATCTCCAGAGTCATTATTTGGGCATCATCTTTGTTCTGCTTCAGGGTGTGTCATGTTTAGGATTATTACAGATCAATTCCATTTTGTGTGCCTTGAGCAGTTTAAGTTCATCGGGTTTATTTTCCCCAGCGCCTTTGTTTTGCTTCTTTTCCTTTATAACATGAGTCATGACATGTGTCAGTATCTGGTCATGTCTGTAGTATTTTCAGCAACAAATTTACTAGGGAAGTTTTAGCACCCTCCCTGGTTTTTGCAGAGCTTCCCAAAGATAACTATGGCGACATACCTTCGGAGAAAGGAACAGGTGTTGGCTCATTTCTACGATGGATTAAATCCAATGTTGTCTGTGAGGATTTCAAAATAGTTAGATCCTGTTTGATTTTAATACAATGTGCTCTATATCCTGTCATGTGGAAAAATTCAGCAGCAAGCTTATATACAGTACCACAGGTACTGCAATACACATAGTACATGTGTAGCCCGTCTCGGCTGCTGAATAAAATGTCAGCAATGAGTGTAAGAATAGCTTGAGACTTGGCTTTTCTTATTGTCATATTTGCTGATCCATCCCTGCAGCGTTAGACTCTTTGCACAAACTCAGTCACCGATGTGACTGTAAAGAAGAAACTGAAAAAACCCAGCCGAAGGTCACAGCTTATTGTGATTCATTGCATTGATATGTTATTAACTTATCTTCTTAGGATATTGTCAAAAGTGAATCCAGTTGAATACAAAAATACCGTGGCTCATGGAGGTTTGTTTTCAGGGATTTGACTATAGAGCCACCAGGTGGCTGACACCTCTTCCCCAGAGACTCTTTATTTGTCCGTCTGTAGCCGTGGCCTTGAACCGAAGTACAAGCAGCAGATGCTTTAACAATTCCGTGTTCCTGATGATTTTATAGAAAATCACATAAAGAGGACGTCTGTATGTCCGTATGTCCGTATGTCCTGCTTCCACTCTGTCATCCATCTCGCCTCTCGTCTCAACGGTGATGCATTTAACACATTTGCACCGATGTCTCTCATATTTAGTATTTGTTCATATACACTAGCGTTATATGTGATCGTTGTACATCCCTAATTAAAACTGAATACTCAACATATCATATACAAACTAGTAAGTATTTGTCTTACAGTTAGGTGCACAGTACGGTGTTTCTTGAGGACACGTTATTTGAAGAAGTGATCCTAACTCTAATGTCAACACCAACCTGCAATGTGCTCCATATAATACATTATAACAGTGACATTAGCAAACATCCCTGGGTTTATTTTATTTTGACTTAGTTGGGTGGGGTTCACTCCACAGAGTTTTTATTATCTAATGAAATTGTTTGAGGATGGATTTACATATCTTTTGTGTGATTGACAGGCCGCCCGACTCTCGGAGTTGTCATAAGGTAAAAGCCCCACCCCTCTGGCTGGCACTCCCTGCTGGCTAAAACAAACACAAAAAATAGTATTTGCACCCCCATTTGACAAATGTCTACTGTTACTGTTGCACAAATCACCTTCAGATGTTCTGTGAAACACAGCAGCGACAGCAGAGAAGGAGTTTTTAGTACTAGTTGTTTCCAGATCCACATCACAACACTCCTCGTGTGTCTTTTTGAACTCCCACTGTACTTGAGAATAGAATACACGAACATTTGCTGAAAAGTTTTTGCGGCTAAGAAAAGGCCTCCTGTGCTGTTACCCCCAGCCTCTCTGAGATCACTTTGTGGGAGCTGCTGAAAGTGGTGAACGCTGTGCAGACTGACAAATTTGAACCACACGACACTGAGCTTTTGTACTTTGCCTTGGCCAGCACACACATGCACACGCGCCTACAAGGACACACAACATCATTTTTCAATTCTGCAGGAACTTTTTTTTATACAAGAGACAAAATATAATTTAGTGCAGAAACACACTTGTCTCAATTACTTTGGATTTTGGTGGCATAAGTCCAAACCAGGGGTAAGTTTATTTTCAAATACTTTACAAATAAAATATACTACGTTAGCTATTCATCCATGGAAAACGCCTTTGCTTTGGTACTGACTATTGCTTCATTGTCTTGCCATTGTTCTTACTCAGTAAAGCACAAATGAAGGTGTGGAAAGGTAGGTTAGTGACAACCATGACTAATAATGATTCACTACACATTGTATGATTCAAGTAAAACAAATGAACATTGTTACACTATGGTATTTGAACACAAAACAAACAGTTTGAGCTCATGCGGGTTCCTTTGAAACGCCTAAAATTACTAGGAAGTGCAACAGTGCAGCATCTTCATGTTTACCAAGTTTACACTAACCACTTACAGTGACCTTTTGGTGTAAGCAGTGGTTCTCAACTACAGTAGTCTTGCACCAGCACTCGCCATCATTCCTTAATGACCAGCATTTTAAATTGACTCTGTATAACATTCAGTAACAATTAACTTTACTCTCAATATTTATTCAGTAACTCGTTCTGGCAGTAAATGATTTTCATAAAAAATCTTTATATTTTTTAATCATATTTTATTGCTCTTGAAAAGGCCTCTGACCCACTTTTGGGTCATGACCTAATTGAAAGTCACTGTTGTAAAGGAACCAGTTAAGACCCTGTTGTTGTAGGGAATGTGATATTTACATCAACAATCAGAGACTGTATTAAAAAAGGATTATCTGTGTTTTGTTTTTTAACACTTTGCCTTTTGACCATAATATCACTTCTGTCTTCTGTCTACCATGGGCTGTCTCTGAAAACCTAGAATTTTTGGAAGTAATTGTCCCTGTATCTCTTTTTGTTGCTGTTCTGACGATACATTGTTATGTAATAAATGTAAAACATAAAAAAAAATCATTAGCTTAAAAACGAAAATATTATTAAAACTCCTTACAGTGTCTGGATTTTGATGGCCATGGGAAGAGTTTTTAATTTTAACAAAAATTTAAGAAAAATCTTCAGAATACTGCACTTCAACAGTGGACTCATGTTCACATTACTTTTTTAATATGTTTCTTTTAGGCCCTCCCTCCTTCGAAAGCGGCTAGGCCAACTTTCACTTTACCGTGGGCAGTGGTTTAGAGTAATGGGGAGTGGCAGCATGGCTCGGGGTTCGAGGCCTCTTAAATGATCTTGTGGTGAAAAAGTGAGTGCCAGGATAACACAGTCCCACCCACCAAGCCAAAGCCTAAATTCAATTGGTCACTTGCCAGCTTGTCTACGCAGGGCGTTACCATGGTTTCATGGCCTCAAAGAAGCCTTTAATTGAGCTGTTGTCATCATGAGATGGTGGTGAATGTGCACTCTTGCGTTGGAGATACAGAGGCAACAGTGGAAAAAAGAAGGAGAAGGGAGAGGGAGGCTGAGTATGGAATATAAGGCCCGGAATAGAAACCTGAGGCCAGATGGACGGTCGTGAAACAGTCTTCAGTTCATACATGGCATCGGTTCCATCCGTTTGCAGACTCCTGTGTCTCCAAACTTCCACACCAAAGAACCGAAATAAATAATGTGAGCAGAAAATACATTAACAGACAAAACACAGGATCAACTCAAGTTCTTTTTAGCCACACCACACTTGTTTTCTAATGGAGTGTAATAAGGTCCAACAGAACCTCTTCCTGGTCTTGACTCCAGAATAGCTTTTTTTCCTACCTAAGTAAAAGAGCAAACCTTAACCTTCTGGTACAGGTCTGCAAGACACCTGGTAGATACATAGCTCTAAGTATAATGTGAAAATTTGGTTTGTATTAACCTTGGTGTAAACGAACAACCCCCACCATCTACCGCAGTATCTACTTACAATACTGGTGTGATGGATCAAACCTGGTATGTTGCAAAGAAGCTAAAGAACCACATGTGGCTGAGAAGCCATAGGTTGCAGACCCAAGTGTTAAGAGCTGTGGTGTTTTTGCAGGTATTCATGAATGACACTCTTCTCACTCACGGACATGTGAACACGGCATATTCTCTGCTGTGCATGTTGCTGGATTAGCAGAAGCTTGGAGTGCGGTGTTCAGTGATGAAAGTCCTGCCCGAGGATTGGCAGTAACTGCTGGATGATGCTGACTGGGACCAGAACTCAGGTTTCCCCCAACACGTAATCCAACACACTTTTAACGTCGGGGACGCTAGGCGGCATCATGTCCTGCTGACATTTGGGCTAGAAGGGTTTCACACTTGACGACTGCAGCGCGGTGCATGGGCCCGAGTCATGTGAGGGGAATTGTACGGCCTCTGTGCGGCCCCCACCTGGCACCAGTTTCTGTGTCCATTCTTAATCACAGTTATGGAAGCAAATTTATTTTAACTGTTCATTTTGAAAAGAGACCATTTAGGTCAATCATAACACAGCATTATAAAGGGGTGGGTGGGTCGGAGGGGTAACTAATTTGTCTTGGCTGGCAGCCCAATTGTAACCAAATAAAATGGCCGTCTGCCACCGTGTCTCAGGAGGATGGTTTCCTGTTGGAGGACGGTTGGAGAAAATCGCTGCCTCAGCAGGCTGTTCAGTCTCGTTCTACAGGAGCTCACTGCGTGTCTGCCTGTTTAATATGGGAAATATATGGTACGTGGTCCGCCTGTGATGTCAGCTGTTATTACTGGAAGCCGGCTATAGGAAAAATCCCATTTGCCTTTTCTACAGCTCTGTAGTGAAAAGGAGCTTATGTCATAAAGACTCTATTGTGACCGCTGCAGCGTTCGGTGTGTGTGTGTGTGTGTGTGTACATGTGCACGTGTCGCTACGGTGACCAGTGCATTGTGGATTCTGTTTGTTTTCTTCATATTTGAGCCACTTTGAATGGAAAATAGAAAAGTTTGAAGAGTCGGTATTCACCATGGGTGAAGAGAAATAATGTTTCTTTTTGGCCCCATTTGTCTATGACTTCCACTTGATCCATACCCATATCAACAAAAGAACTGACCAATAGAATGGCTAGGATTCCATCATCAATGATGCAACTTATCTAATTAGGAAATATTTTCTCAGTGAAGACAATAACAATAAACTCAAAGTTAGACGCAAAGTAATTGATACAAAATTCTAAGTTTTTAAACCGGTTTGGTAGCAGGAAGTTATAGGCTGTGTGCACTTGAGAAATCCTTTTTAATTCGGGTAGGAACATTTTATAAGAAGAACAAATCCAAAACACAGAAATTTCTTTTTATTAAGGGGAATTCTGCCACAACTTAACGACTGGTTCGTGAAAATAGAGTGAGACATTTAACCGGTCCGTGATGCAAAAAAGGTTGGGGGACACTGGTCTAATTGATACAGCCAGTTTTTAAAGTCTCTCCCTAACAAAGCCATTCTGCCAAAGCGTTTTGTTTCACTTCTGCTGAAGGTTTGTCTCACAGTGATGAAGTCCACATGTTTTTCTTCTATCATTTTCCATCACGATAACCAGCTTGAGTTGGGATGAAATGGATTATGACAGGGAACGTAAAATGTAGAGGACTGACTGATGGAGCTTCAATTGGATCAATAAGTTAAACCAATGTAATCACTCTCCCAGACAGAGACACCCACTGAGTAAAATGGTCTCAAAATATTACTGGTGAAAATTTCTTTTTAATGTAACCCAAATGTTTGGATCCTGATAAATTTTTTTTTTTGTCCTATTCTTTTCACAAGTTCTACCAGTAGGAGCAGAGCAGGCAGAGTGACTTAGAGTCAGGCAGATGAGATTAAACTGTGTGTTTGATTTCTCTTATGAATACAAATTGTAGACACATGTCGGGGCGGCTGCGAGAGTGTGTATTGAAATAAAACGGTTGAAATTTATCACTGCCTCAGGTTCCCTATTTGTTTTTTTAAAGCCATTTCTGACAACCAGCCTCTTCACTTCGACGAGCCTCCACTCACGCACAGCCTCCCCGTGTTAGTGAGCGGCAGATTTGTGCACCGTCCTCTAAATCATTTCCCTCTCTCGCAGATTGCTCCCTGCTGGAATATTGGTCTGACAGCCATTTTTTTTCTTCCCTCTGCCTCCCCAGTGGACTCATTTACATTTATGCACGGAGCAATTAATTACAGGCCGGCGCTGGCCTTGTAAATTAAAGGGAGCCAGGGTTGCCCTCATTAATTGCCCCTGACAGTTAAAGCCTTGTTCGAGTCGTGACATAGTTGACTTGGGGCTGGGACCGTCAAGAGCTTCAGCCGGGGTTGGCTGCTCTCCGTATATCTGGTCCCGCTGCAGCAAACGCAGGATATTTACTTTCTTACTGGAGTTTTTGTTGGATGAAACAAGGTTGCAGACCCTGCAATCCATAAAACACAAAATTTTCCTCTTTGCAGACATCATTCTATGTCTGGTGTCTTGTCTCCGGCGTAACGTCTTCTTTGTATTTTGGGGGTCTTATGTCAAAATACTTGTGCAGGGCCTTTTCTATAGAAGCAGGAGTCAGCCAGGCGACTTCTCACGGTATTGGCCTTTTCATGCAAAGACGCTCCAACTTTTTCTGGCTCCTTCCCTCACAAGGCCCTCCTTTCTTCTCTGTCACGCAGCGATGTGTTTGTGCATACCTCACCAGCTTGACAAAAGAAGGGAGAGATCCTATTCACTTCAGCCTTTGACATTCACCTCTTGTTTTTACAATCTTTCCAAGGCGCACTGTTTGCACAGTGGAACAGGCTTTGTCTTGAAGAAATAGCACAATAGCGAGTGCCATAATGTAATCTCCTAAGGGTAGTGAGCAGAGGGGCGAGGTTTAGATGTATGTGCCGGCGCTTGCCCCTGCCAACCCTCCCCTCCAAGCCTTAAGCAATATTTCATGTTAACAACGACTTTGGAGAGAATACAAGTTGTCACTTAGGCCTCTGTAATGTTCACCTAGCTCCTTTGTGAGAGAATCACAAAAGCTTTTCACTCATGCAAACATCCTCTTCCCTCGTTCCACTTATGAAAGGTGTTCTGAGTGGCAGTTTGCCCACCCACATGTATATGTGCAGCCCTGCCTTTTTATCAACATTCACAGGGATTTTTTAAATTATTTTTTTTTAATCATTACAACAGCAAGACATTCACGCTCAGGAGAAAAGACAAAAATCTTCAGACTACATTGTTGAGGAGCCACTTGTTGGATCGTTAGAGCTTTTCAGCAAGAATTCTTTCACTGACAACCAGAGTGTCTGTCATCATGGAATGTGCAAGGTTAAGACAGAAGGGGTGATTTTAATATCATTGCTGCCTTTATTGTTTACCAGACTCTGTCTGTTTCATGTGAATGTTCTTTAGGTTCTACCTGACATTGTCACAGCCAGCCTTTCACCTTGCTTTCAAGAGCAGTTGTTCAGAACAGTTATAAACATTTTTTTTTTCTCCCTTCAGACATGCCCAGACAACAAGACGTATAAACTTGTTTGTTTCGCACATACTTTGACATTGAGAATGTCACTCTCTCAGGATTTGGGGGAAAAACATTACCAGTAGGGACGTAATCTCAGAGTATCTAACAGAACGTTATTATGTGTGATATAAAATGAAATATCGAGAAATTAATCAGATTTTATTCCATCAACAAAAAATACCATTGGATTCAAAGAAATCTGTTGAAAGTCAATATTTCTAAAGCTAAATGCCAAAGACTGATGCATTGCTGACCTCGAGTTTTTATTCAGTAAACCACAAAGGCCTGGTTAATTGACCAGACTCCGCTACATCAGCATCTGGTTCTGTTTCTGGTTTCATCTTCTTCCCTGCACTTTTTCTCTTCATGATTTTTGTACCCAGTCTCCAAAAGTATTTTTTACTAATAAACATATATTTAACAAATTTTATCAGTATCTGATGGGAAAGGAAATGTCCATTATCAACTTTTAGCCAATATCCCATATGCAGATTGTTTAAACAATTTCTGATTCAAATGTAAAACAATACAGATATGGAGATGTCAGTATTTATTTGTTTGTCAGCACAAAAAACTGTATAAGATTAATCAAATGAGCTGCAATGCTGCCATCTAGTGGCGTTTACTTTTACATACAACTGTTTATCCCCAAAACAATTTTTAGGGCCCATGTCATTTGGTGAAATCCTAGCATTAGTTTTGTATATTACATTATGCGCTAATATCAATCTGACAGTATTGGTCAGCTGATCGTTTCAGACATCCGTAGAATAAACCAAATAATAAACTGTAACTTAGTAAAACAGCTTGAGCTTTGGTAGGACCAGTCAAATGACTTCTCACAGCCTCTGTGTGAAAGCCGAGCAGCAGTAACAGAAACATTACGAGGTGGTCAGTGATCCCCGGAGTATGAGTGTGTTAGTAGCTCATCATTTATGGGTCAAGTGAAAATCATTCTGCCATATGATTAGCTGAGTCCATTCTGTGTTTCCTATGGTGCAGACATGGAAGTGGCAGGACAGAGCCTCATGTGGCGTTAACTCAATAAGAGGAGCTTCTGTTTCATAGTGTTCTATTGTCCTTTCTCCCGTCTGTCCACGTCCGCACAAGTGGCATTGACAGCTGCAACAAGACAGCATTCGGGACTGCATATTTTTCTTGTCTGAATGTGTGCATTCACTGTGCAGGTGCAGACCCTGCACAGAACTTTGTGACGTACATCTCCTTCGTGTCTTTTACCTCCGCTCTTCTACGCTCCTGTAATGCGTACGTCACGCTCCACCTTCGCCAAATATCCAGCTCTGGTCTTTCGTTTCTGCTTCACTTAGGATCTAATCCAGACAGGTGCATTTTTGCTGCTGGCTCAACAGTAGTGTAACATGTGCTGTTTTACAGCTGTTGGACAGTGGGCCAAAAAGGTAGCTGTTATTTCCTGCAGTTGTCAGGAGGAGCCTGAAATGGCTTTATAGCTTGGGTCTCCCATGTCAGCTCCTCCTCTAAGCGGGAGGAGAAGAGCAGTGGCTGGATTGGACATGTCAGGAAATCAGGGTTGAGGGAAATAAAAAAAAAAAAAAACAATGCGTGTGTCAGTGTGTGTGAATAGACAACAACGAAATGCTTGTTATTTGTGTGAACTTGTCTCTTTGAGCTCTGACTTGTCCCAGTCACTCAACAGTGGTAATTCTCTCTCCTTTGTTATACAGTTCATTGGAAACCTTTTGTTACAGGTCCGTTAATTTTTTTTTTTCAATTTTTTTTTTTTTTTCAATATCAACACGTTTGACATGTTGGCAAATATTTGCAGTGTCACATAGTCGCTATCTAACGTACGCCATTCCATTGTGCCACGCCGATGTTGCTGTTACTGCCAATAGTGGATAAGATTGTTGTCCGTATTCAGCCTCAAAAATGCTCGTCGTTAAGTGGTAATGTTTTTGTTTGCCTTGCACCAAAACTATGCAGTTATTTACCACTGCTGTTAAATGTGTGAAACACCTCTGAAAAACTCTAATTGTTGCAGTTTTGCATAAAAGGACATTAAAGCATATGAAATTGTATGCTAAATAGGTTGTTGGCACGGCACCCAGAAGGAAACCCACTCATGTCCAGCAAGAAAAGTCTCACTTGGGGCTGAAGAAGTCAGTTCTACTGTCGCTCCCAGAAATCACCTTTGACTTCAGATCAAAAATAAATAGCTAGAAGTCACCTTTAATGAGTTTCAGTGGTCAACTCCGTGTAAATGGTCAAGCTGGAATAATGTAGTGATGTCATAATGTCAATACATCACACCCAAATCAAATAGAAAAAAAAAATCAACTTGTATTTAAGGATAGAGTGCACACTACAGCCACCATTGTTATTCTGTTTGTTTTTGTGTGTGTGTGTGTGTGTCAGGGATCCTTGCCATGCTTTAAACACAAGGAAACTTGACAAGTTGCATTGTGTGACTGCGCACAAAGGGTTAACGCACACTTGTACAAACTTGTAAGACTACAGGTATTGTAAATTAAATTCATGAACATTGTTACCACACCCTCACTGGCTGCAGTCCTGCGGCACATGGAGCGACTGATAACGGCTCCCATTAGTTGTGAACAGTTGTGAATAGACTCCTGGTGCTGATCAGTGAACAACGTTCAGGGTTTTGGGGCAGAATGCTTCCACACTTGGAGAGTAATGGCTAACATTCATGCCTGTATGGCCACTCTTCTCAACTGGCTGCAGCTCCAGCTGTCCCCCTGATTACCCAGCATCCTCCAAGTGTCAGATCTGCCATCTGTATTTGAGTGGCAAGGCATGTGGAGTGGAGGAATGGAGGGAAGAAGGAGGAGGAGGCAGAGGCGGAGGGCTGACAGAATAACTGGTTCTAAGAGACATCTGGAACGTGTTCAGGCGGGTCAGCCAGAGCTGCAGAGTGCAAGCCGCACTCGCTGGTTTCTAACCTGCAGTCGGACTTATGGGAATAAAAATCAATTCTGCAGTCGTGGGCTTTAACACTTTTGCGGGGCAGGAGTCTTTCAAGAGAGGTTGACAGAGATCCATCAGTCAACTGGACATGCATTTCTCTAGAAAACATTTTTCCTTTTTGACTCGTGGGCCACAATTGGTCCTAATATTGGACACGGGGGCTGAGTGAAGAGCAGAAAGATGGACCGTTTGGTTGAACTTAGATAAACGGCATGAAAACATCGTGTATAAATCCTACATTTCTTATACTCTTCATGATGTCATCTACCGGGAAAACACATTGCAGCGATAAGGCAGAAGTATAATGATAATATAAATAAATGAATTCATTTAGACAACGTCAGTTGGCCACATTAAAAAGCTCAACCGGCAGCATTCAGCCCCCGGGCCTTAGTTTGCCCAAACCTTTTCTAAAGGCCAGTTTCTGAACCGAACTTCTTCAACCGTGACCTGGAGAATCTTCTAGCGATAATGAGATAGAGAGAGGAAGTTGCTCTCACAGCAGAAGTCTGTTTGTTTTTGCAACTTGTTTGCTAACATTATTATTATTATAATTACCATTATATTATTTAACAACTTCTTGGAGAGCTGGGCTTTGACTTCTTTTGGTCAGAATTAGTCCTAATGGTGCCCTGAGAGAAAAAAAGACCATTTACTAATTCATTTAGTCGATACTGTACATAAATAAAAGATCACACACTCAGTGTGGGCTCTTTCTTCTTCATTGTTCTCAATTAGCCTCAAATTGTAGAATCAAAGGCGTGTTTGTTTTGCCCTCTTTGTACTTTAGTTGCGGCGTGGAGGCGGAGTCATGTCGTACTGTGTGATGTTCCTGGACCGCAGCCTTCTCTTGTTTTGCTGCCTCTCCGTGTCAGCAAAGCGTTTCCCCTTAAAGCCTGTTTCCTCATTTGCTTTCTTCTTCAGTTATTTAATTATTATCCTTCCACTCTCAATTATAGCTGCCTCCAACCTCTCACCCCTCTTACCCCCGCCCCTTCCATCTGAGGGCACGTTCGGGGCACCTCCGTTCAGCGTAGGATATCTTCAAAGTAATGGGCAGTGTGACCTCCATCGTTTAGTTATTTGTTTTCTCTGACCCCCCGTTCAGCAAATGGCTGTTTGTAGTGAGAGGGAGGCTCTAATCAGGCTGACCTGAGGTCAGCTGTCACACTCAGAATGGTCTCTTTACACCTATCAGGTCAGGGATGGAAAACTGTTCCTGGACCAATCAAATAATCCTCTCAGTGTAGTGTACATTTGTCAAAGTGAAATATTTAGGCTGCTTTGACTGGATTAAGACTGCAGACTGCAGGCGGTTAAACAGATGAATCTTTTATATATTTGTATATATATTTGTTGGAGAACCACAGTGATCCTGTGTTGGATGACCTGTATCACCACACAGAAGTCCTGTTCTGGCTCCAACCACCCATCACTGCACCAAGGTCTCAAGTAAAGAGTGAGGGAGAGAGAGTATTTACTGTTCTGTACTGAAACACTCAACTGATTTAGATGAAGAATTTAGTCTGTGTACATTTTTTTTTTGAAAAATGATTCCTCTGGCAATACATTTTTTTCATTTAAATGTCACTACGCCTGGAATTTTGCTTCTGAGATTTTTTTCCTTTTTACCTGACTCTAAGACACTTACAGAACTACAGAAGAAGTTGTTATGAGAGGGAAAAAAAATAACAGACATTTTGCAAATATAATTAGAATTCAATGATTCAAATAGTTTTTTAAATCTTAAGAGTGGTAAATGTATTTATTTCATTTTATAACAACAAATTCTGCTTTTGGAACTTACAAAAATGATTGAATAAAAGTAAAAGTATGCCATGAATAAAAAAAGTGTTACAACAAATTTTTTACTTTTTTTTCAAATGTATTACATGCAGTTCACAGCATTCCATAAAATATATAACAATATAATTTTGGAAAAGCCACGTAAATGCAACAAAACAATTAATAAATTTAAAAACATTTTAAAATAAAAGTTTTATAGTATCATAAATGCTTAATAAAAAATTTAATTCTGGAGCAGTTATTTGATTTGCTTTTGTTGACGGTCCATCTCACTGTGTGCTTTCTGTTGTTTTTTCTGTTTTCAGGAGACGTTCATGAATTTTTCTAAAGACTCTAACCAGTGAGAAGAGGGAGTCGGAGTCGAAGTCTCTTATTTCTGTAAGTTTTTTTCCCCACTCTTACTAAATACTACACACAAACAACCACTCTCTGCGACTGCGAGCCACAGTTTAGTTCACTGTATATTTTCCTCCATTAAATGACATAAAATCTCAGAGAAAACCTGTTATTATCAGCCTCCACAATCTATCTTTGTTTGCGCAAACGCTTATACGAACGCGCCGTACGGCTTGAGCTCTAACTTATTCGTGACAAAAACCATCCCCAAAGACCCCGACCCTGCTGAACTCCACTGAGTATTCAGGTTAAAGCAGGCTAAGAATGTTGACACTTTTTAACCTTTTATTGAATTTAGAATCAAAGCAATTTATTCAACTTATTATTGTAAAGTGCCAGTTAATCAGTGAGTTTGGTGGTTATTATGGACTGTACAGGTTGGATTGATTGATGGATACACAAAGACAAAGACACAAAGTGTATTAGATTCACAGCTCAGAGCCGACTGTAGTTGTCAGTACAGAGATTCTGATGGTATTACAAGATGTTCCCGATCTGTTTCCTTTCAGCAGAGCAAAGCTGCTCTGGCTCCAGCACTTGTTGTATCAGAACGTGAGCGTGTTGGTCCGGGCTAACAAAACTGAGGCTGACACTGTGCATGTCCACTGCCTCGCTCCTCTCCCCTCCGTCGGCACATACAGAACACTTTTGATTTGTTCCACAGCAAACGCAGACCTCCACTCCAGTTAGTATTCTGCCTTGTGCTCCCTCAATGGCTGCTTTCACTTGGGTGAAGAAAGGGGTCTTTAAAGACTCGCAGGCATCACTCCAGGAACCTTTCAACGCCTGGACCCTACAGTACGCCTTTTAATGGACTCTCTCTCTCTCTCTGTGCCTCTGCCTCTCTCTCTCTCTGAGCAATAAAGATTATATCTGGAGTCAAATAGTGCTGTAGGTAACACTAACCCAAATTAGGCTGGTGAGGCTGCAGCGGCCGATGTTTCAACAGAAGTGAGCAGGAGACGTATGAAATGTACAGATGGGAGTGGTTAGAGAAAAGAGTGATCTGACCATCTGGCTAATCCCCCTGTTTAAGAATACTTATTATGGTCCTCTCTAGTGGCTCTGGAGCAGTGTCACTGTGAGGTCAACAAGTGGCCTGTTTGATTCCTACAGACATCTTTCTTGTCCATCCGATGGGGTGTTCACTTTCAAAGAGGTGATTTATGGCCGCTGTAAGTCGTATTGTATCGTTCCACTGAAAAGTGTTAAAGGCCCATAAACAGTGCCGTGAGGTCAGCTGTGCTTTGGATCGAGTGACTCCGGAAATTGTAATTTTCAATGAATTTCCTAATAGTTCAAAAAAGAATCTGACCGTTTCAGTTTAGTTTTTGGAAATTTAGTAAAAAACTCAAAATTCTCTGTGTTGATTCTTCACATAGAGAATGGAGTCCTGGCTGTGATGCCTGCTCTTCAGTCCTGGTCCTTTTTCGTTTGTTTCCTTTCAATACTTCTATAGTCCTCTGTCTGGTGCAGTCGGGGATCGGCAGATAGAAGACTTGCATTCTGAGGGTTTCAGGTTTGAGTCCACCAGCTGCTAAGTTACCTCTGAGCATGACACCGTCCTCTCACACTCCATGGGTGCTTGAGTTGCCCCCTGATGGGTAGAAAGCTGAGATCACATTTCGTTGTGTTGCTTTATCACATAGAAGACTAGTTCATTATTGTTTGCTTGTGTTTTCAGTGTTTGATGTCATTTTCGGCTCTACAACATTATTTTTTTCTTATTAAATTATTTATTTTGTTGCTGCCTTTTCTTCATAGACATATTGACTTCAGTTGTTAAAGAATGTTTTAGATTTTCATTATATATCATTCATTATATATTATATATGTATATATGTATGTGTTATTACAAAAACATATTCCTACGCTTCTTTTATGACTATTTTATTAGTGTACATATGTATATATTTTCTTTCCTAGTATTATTTTTATTATTCCTATTATATCTTATTGTTTTCTGAGCTACTGTACTGTGTTTCGCCCTGGGGGATGAACAATGAATAAATATACATATATACATTATATATACTGTATATATATATATACTATATATATATAAAATATATATTGTTATTTATATAATATAAATAGCAATAAATATATATATACACGCACACACATATGGTCCTTTTTTATATATGTTTTATATTTTAAGTTATCTTTATATTTATATTTGTTTAAATACATATATATAACTTTATAATAACAGTTTTATTTCAATGTCTTGACTAGACCACAAAAACTGAAGCCTAACCAAGGTTAATAATTTAGTTGTTGTAGCAGCCTAAAAAGATTATTGATCTTAATAATGCTAATTTGTTTAAAAAAAAAGGCCGTAAAGAAAACCTTTATTAAACACTTGAGAAAACCAATTTTAACCAATTGTCCCGGCTGTGTGTTTTCTGCACCAGTTTGAGTTTTGAAAAGAAAACATTAGATTGGTTTCCACAGACCCTCGTGCTCGGCTCGTCCTCCCTCAGTCTGATTGTCCTGGTGTAAATAAAGCAGCAAGTCCATTCAGGCTCATTTCCAACTTAATTCTATGATTTTATCTGGAAAATACAAATCACATTATTGTGTCTGCGTTAACATGTGATTGCTTTTCAAATTTAATTAGTCTGTGATGAGACGACAGGTGGACCTCCCTCACAGTCCTCACATGGCTGCTCTGCTGTCCTGTGACAGCACAGATTTATGAGTCTTTCTTTGAGAGACTTTGGCAGAAACGCTGCTGCTGCTGCTGAAGGATTTACACAGTGAAAGGCTAATGACTAATGTTTTCTACGATCCCATGTCAGTGGACAGTTGGACAAATCTGTCCT
>JAFBJS010054591.1:21384-48084 GCA_016785265.1 Paraplagusia blochii | reverse complement strand
TCCTTACTACATGTTGTATGTATGTATGTATGTATCTGTCTCTTATACACATCTGTCAAAAATAAAACGAAATGACGTTAATTACTGTATATATATCAAAACTCATATGGACTAAACACTAAAGAGACAATAGAAATAGTTTATTGTATAAATATATATATATATATATATATATATATACAGTATGTAGATATATATATATATATATATATATATATATGCTGAATTTTTTTTCCAAAATTACTGTTGTTCACAGACGAGAAGAATAATAAACCAGTTGCTGGTAAACACTACTGAATATCAATCAGCCATAAGATTGATTCATTCTTCAACCTGATTCATGGAAACTTCACAGTGTAAAGTAAATTATTTTGGTGAAATAAATAGCTTTTTCAAATCAAATGCTGCAAATCAGAAACAAAGATAAAAGCCACAGATAGAATATCAACAGCTGGATTTTTGAAGTTTTCCCACCGGTGGACACATTGGACTATAAACTGTGTCCACCAGTCACCACTGTCTTGAACTGTGTGGACATTTCCAAACGTTCAGAACTGATGATGCTCCACTGTGTCCTTATTATATCCCAAGCAGTGGAGAACACTCTCCCTCCTCCAACCCTTGTTTGAACACACTGTAATGGTTATACAAGTAGCTGCAGCTGTTATATGGTTAATGCTTCATGGGTTGGGAGGTCCAGTCAGAGGGTGGTGTTTGGAGGAGGGAGAAGCTTCACTGAGTGCTTCTAGAAGAAGTAGTTCCAACTTATCGCTGTTAAATCTCTTCCTGAGGGAACTGAGGCATCTGTACGGTCTGTCCTAATGAACATACCGCATAGAATGATGCGTTCAGGGTCACCAAAAAAAGGCCAACAATATGAGAAGACACATCGTATCGCCCAAACATCAAAATATAGATTTTTTTTGTTAAATATTAATCAATTTACTCTATTTGTCAATTTCCGAAAAATTCAATCATTGTATATAATAAATCAATTTATTATATACAATGCTTATGTAATGCTTTTTACCGTGCTTTTATTTTGAAGTGAGCACAAATGAATAGGATATACTCTTATTATAGACACACACACATGCACATATATATATATATATAAAACCCTACTTACTGCATATATATATACATTAACATGGTTAAGACCTTGTTAATGTCTTAACATTGACACACACACACACACACACACATATTTATACAGTATACAAACATATATGTGTGTTTGTGTTTGTATAATAAGAGTATATCCTATTCATTTGGGCTCACTTCAAAATAAAAGCACTGTTTTTTTATTGCAGATAACTTTAAACTAATCAGAAATCTACTCTATCTATTGTTTATGTTTCAAATTCAAAGTTTTGGCGAATGATTTTTGCTGTAAATGTGTGGTTTTCAGTGCAATATCTCAATACTGTATAGAGACAGGGTTTTAATGCTACAATGTGTTCACTGCATCAGAAGGATAATGGAGGATTCTTTGATGGAAGCAAAGTTTGAAGCAAATACAAATATTCTAAACCTTGTTAATGTCTTATTTTCTTTTCATTTTACAACTCAATATGGAAAATTAACTGTGAAATTTTTCTTGGAAAAAATTGTCTGCTTGACCCCAAACCTTTGAACACTATTTGATCCAGACACAAAAATGTAGATCAAATCTCTACAAATATAAAAAAAAATCCTCATTTCTATATTGACTATAAATATATGTTATATATGGTCCATCTTGGACAGATTTTGCAGGATATACAGCTGGTATATATTTTTTTTGCCATGATGAAAATAAAAGCTGGATCTCTGAGAGTTTGGACCTGAGTCTGAGTCACAAACTTGTTGATTTATCCTGATTGTCAGACTTGTTTATGTGAAGAGATGATTGATGGATCCTCAACGCTCCGGCAGATGATGTTTATCATGCTGATAAATACATCCCGGCACTGAAATGCAGCGTGAAGTGGCTCATCAGAGGGACTGGCTGTGGCTGTGGCTGTGGCTGTGGTGGTGGTCCCCAGTGTGGTCAGTGAACACTCATGTCAGAAGAAACTGTGTCGCTTAATCATGCACAACTTAGACGGGTGGAGATTGGCATCGACGCCTGGTGGATCAGTTTCTGCAGAGGAACTTTAGGAAATCTGGACCACGGAAGACAAAAGAAGTGGGTCCAGAACTAGAGTCCATTTATTTTCCAGTGTGGCAGAAGTAAGTTGGTTGGAGCGATGTTGGAGAAGCGGGTTGGCATTTGAATACACCGACTGAGCCTGAGCCTCAGCACCACACACACACACACACACACACACGGTGATCAATACGTGACTGCGGCACTGCCAAGGACATTTGTGCCATTTAGATTCCAGCTGGGAGACGCAGCTTCGTCCTGTTCTCTCTCCACAGTGGGGTGCGGTCAACTGTGTTTTTGCAGAATTGAAACTCCGCTCCGGAGGTGACACACAGTCAGGCTGACAAAAAAAAACATCTGAAGCATCAGTCACTTAAAGGTTATCACTACATTCACCTGGATAGAGATCTGCTGCAGAGGCAGAAAAGTCAGGTCACGGCGTCACCTCCATTTCTCTGTACGGGGGACGGGACGGAAGCGGCATTTCTGAAAAATAACAAAATAAAAATAAAAGGTTTGTTTATTGCAACAAATGAATCCAAAGGCCAATTAACCAAATACCACAGTGACTTCCTGCGAGGCCTGGACTGGAATCATGACTCATTCATTTGTTTCGCCAAACTGCAGGAATTACTTTTCTTTATTTATCTTTCATCTCTTTGAATTTTTCAAATCGTTCAAGTCTTTTTCCATTAATCTTTAGTGTTAAAGATCCCCTGATGATCGTTCCTCAACAACTGTAGAGCAGCCGGCACATGCAGGGAAGCAAACATAATGGCTTTCTCGGGGAAATTACAAAGTGATGAAAAATTAAAGTGCTGCTGCTGCGGTTCCTGTTGTCACTGCTGAAAGTAACAGAAGAAAAGGTTTTGTTTTTTTTTTATTTCTGTACCTCCTTCTCTCTCTTTCTCCAGGTGTACAGTTTGACCAGGTTAATCTGAAACACTATTCCTTTTTATTCCAAATACTGACATTTTTATACTTAAATTATTGATTTTGTTTCTTAGCAGTTGTTTAAAGAAAAGCCAGAAAGCTCAGACCTTTCTGTTTTTCTTCTACCTCTATTTTTCTTTTCTTTTGTTTGTTTCTTGGACTGAAGCTAACTCCTTCCTCCCTGCCTTTGCCTCTGTAGACTTGGCTGCCGCTGCTGTCTCTGAAGCTCCTGCAGTCATGATGCTGGAGCCTGGAGAGACAGGAGATTTGATCCGTAGGTTACAGTTGGGGTTGCATTCTGTATTTTAGGTTGGAGGTGAAATGCATTCAAATCATCTCTTAGAGTTTTGTCTTATCTGCCAGAATTCAAATATTTAACAATATTTAGACATTTGTGGATTTTCTATGTTTCTCCATAAAACTCAGCCTCTGTGTGATGTAGTCGAGTTGGCTGCAGATGATGCTCAGTGATCTTGTTACTCATACGTTCTGGATACATCTGACCTGTGACACTTTAGACCTCAAAGGTCTGAGATATTACCAACATCCTACTTCTTCTGCTTCTCCCTTTTTCAGGGGTTCCCACAGTGAATCAACATCGTCCATCTCCCCCTGTCCTCTGTATCTTCTACTCTAACTCCGGGTACCTCCATGTCCTCCCTCACTGCATACATCAATCTCCTCTTTGTCTCCTACCTGGTAGCTCCATCTCTAGGATCATTCTTCTACCAATGTCTCCACTGTCCCTCCTCTGAACATGTCCACACCATCTCGATCTGTCTTCTCTAACTTTTTCTCCAAACCTTCCCGTCTGTGTCCCTCTAATCACCTCATTCCTGATCCTGTCCATCCTTGTCTCTCCTAAAGAGAATCTAAAGATAAGCTCTGTCTCCTGTCTTCTACCTATTCCTAGTGTCTCTAATCCATCCATGGTCTCACTCTGGGACCCACACTTCTTTCGGTGGTCATTACTTCATGAACCACCCTAGAATTCAAGCCAAGCAAATTAATTTTCAAAAAAAAAATCTTTGAAAAATGACTTATTTTAACATACTCATTTTATTCAGCAGAGTGTGCCTTTCAAAATAAGAGATTTTCTAAAATAAAACACATGCTCGACCTGCTTTTGGCTCAGGACCCACCAGCTGAGAACCACTGTCCTTGTAGATATAAATATTTGTATATTCACATATATGTATGTATGTAGTATCAAAGGGCAGATTCCATGCCAGGTTTAAGTGACAAATATACAAGAACACACTTCTGAGAAGAGATAGATATTATTTATCGAAATAGGTCAATATGTTCCCTTAGAATACTTCCAGAAATAGCAGCCGAGGAAAAAAAAAAAAAAGGATATCAGAATATCGTCTGTTCCACCTTGTTCTTTGAAGGTAAATAATCCAGTTTCCCAACATGAATCTATTTCTGTACTAATAATCCAAGCAACACCGCCTAAGAGTGTACGTTGCCCTTCTGTTCTGTCTGAGGAAGATCCATTTTCATGGCACGTATCGCATCCGTCCACAAGGTGAAGGTAGTGAGAGGAAACCTAACAAGCAGCAGCTGCTTAAAGCCTGTAGTTAATTAGACTCCATCAACTTGGCGTTTCTTTGAAAGAACAGTAGAATCCAGACACCCTCACCCTCTGAGCTGTGTCTGTCTGGGCTCCGTGTTTCTCCATCATCGTGTCCCCGGCTTTACCATCTGTAATGAGCTAAGCAGTGGAGTGTAAGCAGCTTCCACGATAATGAGACACAATTCCCCGTGGAGTCAGGGCTGGGCCCACAACTTTCATACACCATTTCTTCATTCCAAAATTGAAAGCAATCAGAAGCAAGAAGTGAAGAGAGAAATGCATGCACGGGGCGTCGAGTGTCAAGAGGAACGTTTTATCTCCGCTAAAATCTGCAATCACCATCTGCAAACACATCGTTGAGGACGGAGACACAAACTTTCAAATCATTACCGAGCAACGTAATATTTATCCAACATGGCGCCCCCCTGTGGTGAATGTGTTTTCTCGCTCTGCTACAACTCGTCTACAACAAGTCTACAACTCGGATTTACAGAATTTAACAAGTCGTGCACATTTATAATTGGAAATATCCCTTTTACTAATCTATTGCAACCTTAGTGTTTCTCATCTTATACTTCATCGTTTGAGGCAGTGGTTCCCAACCACCGGGCCGGGGACCGGTATTGGTGCAGAGAAATAATGTTTCCTTTTGTCCCCATCTGTCTGTTACTTCCACTTGATCCATACCCATATCAACAAAATAACTGACCAATAGAATGGCTAGGATTCCATCATCAATAATGCAACTTTATCTGATTAGGAAATATTTTCTCAGTGAAGACAACAACAATAAACTCAAAATTACCAAGAGTTATTGATACAAGTTTTAACTTGGTAGGAGAAAACTATAGGCTATGTGCACTTGAAAAATCCTGGTTGTGTCCATGCGCAGTTAATTCGGGTAGGAAGATTTTATAGGTAGGAAATTATTTCAGAAAATCGGAAATTAAAATTTATTAAGGGGTATTTATCTGCCATTACTTATCTATAGGTCCGTGAAACTAGTGCAAGACATTTAACTGGTCCGTGGTGCAATAAAGGTTGAGGAACGCTGGTTTGAAGTATTTACAGTAGACAGTAAAGTAAGATTTCCATTGTACAGACAAAACTGCTCTTCTTACTGCACATATGAGAAAAAATACTGTGAATTTGAGAACTAAACACTATGTACCCTCCCAAAACTGCCCTGTTTCTAAGAGAATCTACTCCAAATGCCCTCAGTTCAGCTCAGCTCTTTATCACATGACTCTCAGAGTGGAGCCAGGAACAGTTTTGTGCATTCTGAACATTCCTGCTCCTGTAGTTCCAGTCCATAGGTGAGATTTAATGGTAGAAGATGGAGGTTTGGGATTTTACCCCTGCTCCGGGAGCCCAGACCTCTGCAGCTTTTCTTGGGGGCAAATCTCCATAATAGCCTCATTATTCAGCGGTGAGCCCAGGAACACTCAGTCTGAAGTAATGAGCCCCTCACTAGTTGTTGAGTTTAACCTTTTTTTTGCATTCAAAGCAGCTGCAGAGAGACTGCGTCCTGGAGAGAGCTGCTCTTTGGCGTTTTTTGTCATTGAAATGTAGTAAAAGGTCACACGCTTGTGCATTTTTTTTCCAGACGTCCTTCAGGTTTGATGGGTTTTAATTTACTGCCCATCCATGAGTCAACACTGCTCTTACACCTCAGCCTGATATTCAAGTGTTTCCAATTAAACCTGTTCAAAAATAATAAATAAAACCTGTACCTTTGGTATTTGGTCTGTTTTACAGCAGGTTGACTCACTGTGCAACTAAGAAGTAAAAACACACACACAGAATATTCACTGGGCTCAAGAAATTTGTTTTTAAAAGGTCTGGGGAGGAAAATAAAAAATAAAAATATTTTTTTCTCTTAACTTTCTGTTATCTCTCAAAAATAGTTCCATCCTTTTTGGAATACAACTGTACTGAAAAAATATTTTTAAAGAAAAATGTTTAGTTTTATTATGATTATTTCTTTGAATACATGTAACTTGACATAGTAGGTTTCTTGAGGACATTTCATCTCTTGTCCTGTCAGTCCTGAGAAGTGATTTAAAAAATCTTGCCTTGGTTTAATGGTTGGGTAGAGATGTGGAAAAACACTTGGAACAGATTAAGACACATCTCCTGGACATGTACAATATTTGTTTGTTGCAATTCAGATTTCGGCAAAGAAAATAATTTTGATGACAAAATTCCATTCTGAAGACAAAAGAGCTTTTTAAATATTGATGAATAACTGTGGGGTTTTTTTTGTGTGTACCGGTATTTATTTTTCTCTTCTGTTTTTGTAAAAATGTTGAGCCACTGTAAAAAGTGTGTTCCTCCCTCGGGGGGTGAACAATAAACAATTTATTCCGTTAGGTTAGAGAGAATTCTTCATTTTTCCTGCACATTTTGTTTTTTAAGTTTAAAATTGTTTTCTTTATCTCCTCATCCAAACAATACTATTCATACTGTATTCACAAGACATTCTTGCTTTTACAGCAGCTCTTATCTGACCTTTTAAACCTCAACCTTGGCCCCACGTCCTGCATGGTACAGTTCAGGACCATGGACAGCTCTAGTGCTGAACCCACTGTGCAGGTCGTTACTTTGTTGCTGAAAAAGACCTTGATTGATAGATTTCCAAGCCATAATTGATCTTCAGTTACGAGTTTATTCATCTTCATCCTCCTATCCATTACAAGGTCTCAGGAGCAGCAGGTTCCACTACCGCCACCCAAAACACACTGCACCATACTGTGTACCTTCCTGGTTGATGAGCAATACCTTAGTTGATTTGTACCTGAAGCCTTGTGGACCTAAGTCCATCTCCTTAACCACTGAGCCACCATGTCATATTTACCAAAGGATTTCTTGTCTGATCGGGTGATTTATATTAACTTATTAACCAAAATGTTACTCGCAGCATCAGAATTTAATAATGAGCAACAGTTGCGCTGCAACACAAAGCTAATATTTTGTAGTTCATTATCTTTTGACAGGCTGCTGAGTTCAGGTGCAGTCTTTAAATCTCAGTATCACAGAGTCTGTCAGGACTTTGTATAAATATTGAGATATTAAAAAATCATAGCAATGGATTTTACGATTTGTTGCTGTTTGAGGAGCACATTAATTCCCAGAATGGTGACTAATAAAGTTGTGTCTGTCTGTCTGTCGGGTCACAAAGGTAACTTATGATTGAGAACTTAATGGCAAACTCCAAAAACAGCAGCAGGAGGTTAGTGAAACTCTTCAAAGTCAAAATAAAAGCCTAACTTTCCGCAAATATAGACACTTCTCTGAGTGTTGTTTCCATTGGAGAATAACTCTTTATTCTGAATCCAGTATCTGTCAAACGTGGTGCGATCAAACCCTGTTGTGAAGCTTCAGTAATTTTAACAGCTTCTCCTTCAGGTTTCGGTTACAAAGGTTTGCTGTGACTTCAGAACATCTGCTTTTGGTGGTTTAGAAAAGGAAATTCAACGCAGTTTAAGACAATGACATAATGACAGAAACTGTCAAAGTTATTGGAGGCTGCAAAAAGATATTAGACATTGAAAGGACTTCTTTTAGCACCAAACTCACCTCACACTGTTGTTATATATGAATTGATTGTTGATCTCATGTTGAGTTAAGAAAATGAGCAACAGGACTATGGTATTTGATTATGGTTTTTTGTCAACATGTATAACAATTCTGTTCAGTGTAGATGAGAACCTCAGAATTCCAAGAGTTCAGATTTGAGTCTTGGTTCTTTTGGGGTTTTTATAATACTAAGAACCATTTAGGAATATATTGCAATTTAGGGCAGTTGGTGGTTGAGGAAGCGGACTTGGTTCCTCGAGGTCCCCAGTTCGGAGCCCCCTACTGCCAAGTAACCCCTGAGGTGCCATGAACATGGTATTGTCCCCACACTCTGCTACACGGGCGCTGGATCAGAATCAAAAAATCTATTCTGTTCTAAGTTAGTGCTTTAACTTAATGGCAAAAGAAAAATAAATAAATAAAGATCGTAAAAAAAAATTCCTCTGATGATGATGTCACATTTTTCCCAATCTATTCTGGCCAGGTAATAAAACAATTCCATCTATGTGCTCGATCCAAACTTTGAGGAATTCCGTCTCAGACCAATGTGTTTCTCAGATATGACTCTTCATTGGTCTCATTGTTTTCAAACTCTTTGTAGAAGAATCCAAATCTGCCCCGAGACCAGGACGGCAACAAACTGGCTGCTGATGCCGCTGGAGTCATGTTTAATTAATGATCACCAATCTGTCTTTGGGCTCAGCCCCGTCCTCCAGAGAGCGTCACACACTGAAGCACATTCCAAATGACAAGAAAAGCTCAAGTCGTCTCTCGTTGCAGTGACTTGGACTCATTTCCATAATCCACTGTGTTACCATCTATTAGCACCGTTCCCCAGGTGCATGTCATTGTGTGGAAGCCGTTTTGTCGCCGCCTTTTCGACCTGATTGTGGTTTGGAAGACTACATGTGACCCCAGTCCCAGTGCAGCTGTATCATAACAGACTGTACTGTCAGGGGCCCCTGAGGCCCCTCTGAACCCAGCCTGCCACTCCTGAGGTCTTAACCACTGACCTGCAAAGAGTAGCTGTGGAGCTGTGGAAAAATCTAGAAATAATCATGATTAACTTATAAAAAGGATCAGTTATGATTGACTGAAACCAGCCACTAGGGGGCATAAGACAGTGTTTTTACAAGGACATCAGACGTAAAACTTTGGCCAAATCAAAGATGCGAGAAAACAAAAGGATTTCCATTCCAGATCGGTCAGGAAAAAGGAAATTGTTTAGTCGCTGTGGCAAAAGGAAAAGAAGAAGTTATGATTGACTGATTGAATAGGTTGTATATATTTTTCTTTATATTTTATCCTACTCTTTAAGTTATTGGGTTCACAGTGGGACCAGCTTCTCATCCTATTGGTGTCCAATGTGTTTTACGACTTCAATCCTTAAATAATTGTAAGAAAAAGTAAAAATGATGGAATGAAGGAAAGAAAAATACATATTGTCCTGTGGGAAGGTCTGTCAGAACCCCCTTGGTGCTAGCAAATCATGGCAGAAGACTAGGATCAAGGTGGACATTGGGAAATGTCTCCAGATCATGACCAATGTCATTGTCCCCTTTGAAGCAGGGAGATTTGGTGTGGAAGAGGACAAGCACCGCAGGTCCAACGTTCATGACTAATCTAGTTTCTCAGCCAGTGGATTTAAGCGATGACTGTGCACGGTAATGGTGTCTTCTAGCCGTGTTTCCCATAGGCTGGGTCGCAGTCCTCAGGTGGGTCGCAAAAGATTTTTTTGTGCCTTTTCATTCTTTTAATTTTTAATACAAATTAGACTTGGTCAAATAAACTTGATTAACAATACTCAATTATGTTTTAAATGGTCAGTGATGAATTGCAACAAATGTCCATTGACTTGCGTCCTGACTGAAATGTGGGTCCCTGGAAGAACATGTGTGGGAAACATAGTGAAGGTTGCTTTTCTCCTCACTAATATAAGTCACTCTACAGCTGTGAAGAGTTTGTTTGACAATAGTGTCAGTCAGCTTGTCAGTCACAAACATACAGTGTGTTATTTTTTTTCCTGATGATGGAATTCACTATGCAATCCACACCAGCTGCCACAGGGGCGGCACTATTGAGTATGTAGATCTTCTGGAGATCAAATCCAGGACTTTTGGCTCAAAAGGCAGTTATGTCAACGTATGGAACCTCCAACATCAGTGTCCAACATGTGGATGGACAGTTACCTGCCTGCTTTGGTGGTAGATTTTCCTGATGTACAGAACTATGACATCATTCTGTCTGTGTTCAAATCTGCTGAAATAATTCTTTCAACAGATCTGATCTTTTCTTCTGTAGTGAACAGATGTAAATCTCTTAATCTGATTACAGTAGAAGACGAAGAGGTCTGAAAATCACCAGCTTATCTGCTAATGGTTATTCAAACATCCCATAAAAAAAACCCCTCAGGTCCTTGTTTTAAATATAAGTCTCTTTGACTCTTGAATAAACGCCAGCTCATATAAGACAACCTGGAAAATGTACTTTATTATAAATTGGGAAAACAACCAGTGTTGGGCAAGTTACTCAAAAAAAAAAAAACATATTACTTTACTAGTTACTGTTCTGAAAAAGGAGCTAGTTACTTTACTAGTTACTAAATTATAAAAGTAAGTAATAACTAGTTACTTTACTTTAAAAACACAACGTTAAAAAAGTTTAGTGTTGTGTTCTGTAGCAACTATCATAATGAAATGTAGTGGAACAATAAAAACAAAATAAAACCCTATAAGGCAAGAAGACCCGCCCAGGTCTCTCTCTGATTGGCTTAGCCTGAAATGCAAACCTATGTCAACCAATCATCACTCCTTTTTCAACACATGGGTTCAGTTAGTGTCCACAGCTGTCTTTCACTCATGACTGACAGGCAGCAGACAGACTACACTGACACACAGTCCCCTCTCCGTGGACGGGTCCATTTGGACCACAGAGAGTAACGAGTAACGAGCCTCTTTACACCACAGTAACAATAACAGCGTTACTGAATGGGAAAAAAAAGTGGTTACATTATTAGTTACAGAGAAAAGTAGTTTAGTTACGTAATAGCGTTACAAGTAACACGTTAGTCCCAACACTAACAACAGTGTCCTCACAATTAGTGAATCCAAGTCATGTGTCTGTGCAGTGGTGCCACATAATGGAGCAGTCAATCGTTAAAGATTAATTCGACTTCCTCAGAACATCAGGTCCTTTGTTGAAATATCATGAAGGAGATGAGACTGACGACAGGCAGGGACACCTGGTCCAGATAAGAGACCAAGAGAGACAGAGCTCTGACAGACGTAGATAAGGCCGAGCGATGAGGTGAAGATGGACAGAGAACAAGACGGTCCGTATTGAGTTCTGACACCCTGGTGTGATGATGTGATACATGACCTCGGCCTTTGGGTGACAGGAACAGAACTGACTTGTTAGAGACAGGAATAAGACAAGATATGAAGCAGCCCGACGACAGCCGCAGACAAAAAGGTGTGCGAGACAGAAGACAGACAGATTGAAGTTTCTTCTCGGATAATGAAGCCTCCAGCATCGGCTCCTCTCCTGCAGACCGTAGCACCTTTGCCCTTTCTTTTAAGATCATGTCTGAGTTTTACAGAGCAGCAGTGACAGCTGGAGCAGACCTGCTCTGGGCCTAGCAACAGGGGAGATAATAACCCCCCCGCCCCTCCCACCCACTGCCCTGTCTGCTTTCCATGGCCTCTGAGCAGGGGCAGGGATAGAGGCCCTAATGAGCATACTTTCCTGGACAAGTTTCACTGAAGGCGAATGCATTAATTCTTGATGTGCTGCCACCCTTTGTAGCGCTCAGGCCTGCGAGGAAGCGAGGATGAGTCAGGGTGAGAGTGAGAGCCACTAATGCATGTGTCAGGGGAAAGAAAGGCCAAGTGGAAAAGAGAGGAATGGAGGACAGAGAAATGGAGTAATGAAAACAAATTGCTGTCTTTTTTGGAGCATGTCAGACAGCGGGAGAGACAAAGTTGTAAAGTGTTGGACCAAAAGTTGGGGGTAAATATGTTGTCTTCTCCAGACAAATACAGAATGTTCTCCCTCAAAATGTCGGGGCCAGCATTCCAAGATGGAACCAAAGACGACAAAATAAAAGCACAACGTGGGTCTATCAGAGGAGAAGACACAAGAGATTATACTGCACCATACTGAGGTAAGGCCCCACCCACAGTATGGTGCAGTATAATTTGGGTGGTGGTCGTGGAGACTCCTACCCACTGCAATGTGGTAACAGATAATCCGTTGAAGATAAATGAATAAAATGTGATTTATTTTCTCTATGGTCAACAGTGATTTGCCTTCATGTGTCATTTTAACTAAAATAGGGACGAGTCAATAAAACCTTTCCTCGTCCAATAGCAGTCCTGCAACCTGAAGTCTCTGCCGATACCAATATCAATCCAATACTGCCTTCTCTACTCCGGCACGCCGTGGGCAGCCGTTGCTAAGGCGATGGTCAATCTGTTTACAACATGTCCTGCAGAGTCCAGGATGTGGTCAGACAGGCTACTGTGGTTTTATTAGATATAATTGATTGAATCAATTAGAAACCGCTCAGCCTCCCTGTGATGTCATCACGCTGTTCAAAGTCTAACAATGCTTTAAGCAAAATTAATAGCAAGCAAACTAGTGCAAAAAATAGCAAGTATTACTAGTATTTAACTGCAGTAATACTAATATTTCCAAGGATTTCTACTATTGATGACAATAGCAGAAATAACAATTTCTACTATAGATAACAATATAACACTTTTCTTTGTTAAGCTCCAATTCACCAAATCAGTTAAACCTTTAATCAACTCAGTCAGAAAAACTGAGTCTCCACCACTGCCACCCAAATCCCACTGCTCCACACTGTCAGCCTTGAGCCCACTGGAAGTTTTGAGGATCATCCCGGTGCTTTGCTCAGTGGACCTCAGTAGCAGCTGGTGGATTCGAACCTTCGCCTCAAAGACCCACTCCCCCTCACTTTCCTTTCAGCTTGTCCCATTTTCAGGTGTTGCCGCAGCGAGTCAACAATTTTAATCTTAACGTGTCCTCTGTATCTTCTACTCCATAAATCTCCTCTTTGGCCTACGTCTCCTACCTGGTTGCTCCATCTCTAGGATCATTCTTCTACTGATGTCTCCACTGTCCCTCCTCTGAACATGTCCAAACCATCTCATTCTGTCTTCTCTAGCTTTTTCTCCAAACCTTCCTGTCTGTGTTGTCCCTCTAATCACCTCATCCCTGATCCTGTCCATCCTTGTCTCTCCTAAAGAGAATCTCAGCATCTTCTTCCAGCTTTGTCTCCTGTCTTCGACCTATTCCTAGTGTCTCTAATCCATCATAACATCAAGGCTGGTCTCACCACTGTCCTGTAAATCTTTCCCTTCACCGCAGCTGACTTTCTTCTATCACAGATCACTCCAGTTGTTTCTCTGTGTCTCTGTCCAAATACAGTTTAGTACAGTATTAGCCGTAATGCAAAACAAGACAATGTTTTGCAGCACTGCAAGACTGAACATAATTGGACCCAAATGTGGTGCAACTTTGGAGATAAAGAAACGTTGTCAACATTTTGACTGATTTTCAGAGGTCAGTGAACACAGAGAGACTCCAGTCATAAGGTGTAATGTGAATTTATGAGAATATTACAGGTTTCTTAATGTGCCTTATGGTCCAGAAAACACAGAATGCATTTTTATTTGTATTCTGGTCCAGTTTTCAAAGTTGAAAATCCCAACACCTGCGTGGAGATGATGAACATCACCCTGGTTACACCAGGTAGATCTAATCCAAATCAGCTGTGGCTGCTCCAGCTGCTTTATCACAATTATAACAGTGTGTCTGCCTCCTGAATCCATATCTGCTGAGCTTCAAACAGGTGGAGGCTAATCAATCCCAAACTCCTCCTGCCAGCAGCCATGTCATCACTTTTTTCCAGGAGGTGTTTGATGTAAACTAAAGTTCACGCCGTTGTCCCATTAGTGAGATCAGGTTCAATTCTGCCAAATGGAACCTTCACAGTGAAATGATTCCTGGGAGCTGAGGCTTCAGGGTGAAGGTGTGTGTGGAGAGAAATCAAGTTATTGGTGTCACAGTCCTCCTTAAATGGTGACAGATAACAGCAATTATTGTTGGTTCACAGAGAAGTGGCTTCCACCTCTGTCCCCCAGGGAGACGGGAAATACAGTTAAGACCACGGAGGTAGGGTTTTATGCCCTTGTTTAAAGCATGTGGTATTTTTTTATTGGAAGTGACCGCAGTGGACAGAGGAAGGAAAGTGGCATTCAGAGACCGCTCTGATGGAGGGGTTGGGAAACACGGACAGAAAGGTGAAAAGGACTCAGTCTGGACATGTTTTACGCCAGTATGGTGAATATAATGGAGACGCAGACGATGGAGATGAATGACACGACGGTGGATGGTGCATGAGTGGAGAAGATGAAGGATAGAGACAGATGGAGGCAGATGGTCCACCGAGGTGACCCCTGGAGGGAGGAGGCAGCCAAGAAAAGAGAACCTCTGAAAATGTCTTTTCTATTTTACCAAGAAAAAACTGCAAGGAATGTCTGGAATTATACAGTTTTTCATGGAAGCTGTTAAATTGCTACTTGCTTTTGTATGCGTTTTTTTTTTTTTTTTAGTTAAATGCCACATTTTTGGTCATGTGTCAAAAAGAACATCCAATAAAGAAACCATATTCTTCTTTTACTTTCTATTCCTTTGGTGAAACATGAATATCAAATCTTGTGTCTTACACATACATAGCATATCTACGCCAACGTTTCTGTTCTAACCAAATAAAGAGCCAAACAAACAGATAAAAGTGAGCGAAGCCCAATCCAATTCAATCAGCAGTAAAAGAAAACCATCTTCCACATGTGGCACCAAATGACAATGTATCAGAGCGATGTTCCCCAAAAATTTGTGTGCCCGGACTGGTTAAATGTCTCGTACTATTTTCACGGACCGGTCAATAAGTTGTGGCAGATAAATACCCCTTGATAAGATGGGAAAATGTAATTTCCGGTGTCCTGAAATATTTTCCTACCTATAAAATCTTCCTACCCGAATTAACTGTGCATGAGCACAACAAGGATTTTCAAGTGCACACAGTCAATAATTTTCTGCTACCAGACCAGTATGAAGGGTTAGAATCTTAGTATCAATGACTCTGCGTCATTTTGAGTTTAGTGTTGTTGTCTTCACTGAGAAAATATAGTTGCATTATTGATGATGGAATCCTAGCCATTCTATTGGTCAGTTCTTTTGTTGATATGGGTATGGATCAAGTGGAAGTAAAAGTCAGATGGGACCAAAGGGAAATATTTTTTTCTCTGCGGCCCAACACCAATTCACCCACGGACCGGTACCGGTGCCCGGCCCAGTGTTTGGGCACCACTGTATTAGACCACAACACGTAGCAACTAGTGTCTGTGCACAATATGTACTCACACTACAGGTTAAAACATGGGATCGAGGCTGCAGCTACAGTACCCAGTACTACAGTAATCATAACTGATCCTTTTTCAGCCAAATATCCGCTCTGCTCTCGTACATTTGTCTTGACAACAGCCTGTGCTACATCCTCACGTCCTCGTTCGCTCAAAGTTAAAGCCGTTGGTGAATAAAGTTGTATAAAAGTTTCCGTGTGTTCAGAGCAGATATTCCGTGGCTAAATTTACCGGCACATCTGCCAGAACTCCGTGAGGCTCGGAGGCTGTTAAAGCTGTCTTCAGTAATGGCCTGACAGCAGCAGCGCACGGAAATTCACAGCTTTTTGTCAAGCGTTTTATCGTCATTTCCCTCTGTCACTTCCTTTGTCTCACCCAGGCTGCAGACTGTTCCTTTTTGTTTGGGTGCAGTTCTGCGCCCTCAGGCTGTAAACGCGTGAATAACCTAAAAATTACTGATTTCGTTTTCGGATTTAACAGGTCAACATTGGACTTAAAGAAATCCAGATGAATAATGGTGCAAATAAAAAGAGCAGAGAAATTTTTTTTTTTTTCATATTTCCAAGAACTCGGGAAGGAGATGAAAACGTTAGGCTTTATGTCCAGACCTCTGATCATAATTTCATAAATCTGTACAAAAAACATGGCTGAGAAATGTGTGTAATAAATCCATCAAAGTATGATTACATATTATTACTGATTATGTCTTTTAAGACTTTATATAAGAAAATAGCTTTAATTGGTTATACCAAAAGAAATGAAAGAAAAGTTCTACAAAGTGAAATCAGGGCTCAAAAAAAAACACATTGAAATTTCTTCAATGATTCAAGCCCGGCTGCTACACTGCAGTTCAAAGCACCTTTCAACTATAGTCAATTCTTCCTTTTAATGTCAGGGTGTTAATTGAAGAATAAAAACCAGCCACTAGGGGGCACAAGCCAGTGTTTTTTAAGTGTCGGTCCTGAGCCCGGATAAATGGTGAGGGTTGCGTCAGGATGGAAGATACGTCATAAAAACTGCAAAAATAATGATGCAAGTTGCAAACGTTGACGCTTTGGTAAGAAAAGAAGGGACGGGGCCGAAGGAGAAGTTTAGTGAAGAACAACATGTTCTACCAACACAGATGCAACAAAGGTTCCCCTTGTTCTTCAACTTGCTTAACATCAGTTTGGACAAAGAACATGGAGTAGTTCTCTCCCAACTCCTTCAGTTGTTCTTCCTCACAACAGGCTGACAGTTGTTGGTTCTTTGTGTACTGGCCCAAAAAGTTACGGCACAAAATTGTTGAAATTTAATGTGCAGAAATTACCCGTCATTTTCAGGCTCTACATTTACTTGTTTCCTTTTTTCTTTTTTTTTTTACACATGATTTCATTTCCCAGCTCTTATTCCATAAATGACTTCGTCTTCTCCTTTAGTCTCCACAGGATCTGAGCAGCCTGTCCGGTGCAGAGAACACACTGTTCCCATTAAATACACCAAGGAGAACCAGGGAGAGACGGAGAATTCCCACTCTCGCTCCATTTTCTACACTTTCTCCCCCTGCGTGCACTCATCTTTGTCTCGGTTTTGATGTTCTGGTTTCATTAGGGCCCGATATAAATCATGTGCCAGGCTGCAGCTCTCAGCTGTGGATCTTCAGCCTGGCACTCCGTCGACTTTATCGTCTTGAAGAACTCGGAGACCGGGAAGCAGAAGGGAAAAACATATTAATTCATTCTGTTTGCAGCCAAGAGGGAACGGACTCTCTGCTCTGGCTCCCTTTGATTGCAACGCGATCTAGGCTACACAAGACACTGGAGACTCCATCGCATGGATCTTCATTTGCATGAATGGGCAGGAGAGTGGATCACGAAGAGTGTGTGTCTTATTTACTGTAATAAAAAAACAGTAACTTAAATAATGTATCTCCTTACATACTTTCAAGTAACACAGAAATGTATATATACATATATAAATATAATATAAAAAACAAATAAACCTGAAGAGAAATGAAAACTTTCTTGTCTTTTTCCTAATTAATTCCCTCTAAATGTATGCAAATACGCAAAACCATTTTAAATCTGAAAAAACAAGGCGGTCCCTCGACTGCATGTTGAACAAAACATCCACTAGGGTTCATTTCCAGGCAAACAAAAAAAAAGATAATAATTCTGCCCTGGTGTTAAAAAACCTCCATTGTTGACCCAGTTAAAAAGGACTGCAGCTGAACAACACCAGTGTTGGGCAAGTTACTTTAAAAAAGTAACCTATTACTTTACAAGTTACTGCTCTGAAAAAGTAACTAATAACTAACTGGTAGGAGAAAGTTATAGGCTGTGTGCACTTGAGAAATCCTTGTTGTGTCCATGCACAGTTAATTAGGGTAGGAAGATTCTATAGGTAGGAAAATATTTCAGAACACCAGAAATAAAATTTTATTAAGGGGTATTTATCTGCCACAACTTGAAGACCGGTCCGTGAAAATAGTGCGAGACAATAAGGGACAGTAAGAGATTTTCTAAAATAAAACACACACACAGATTGACATTATTTAGCTGATTTTTGACCAGCTGTCCAGAACCTTTGGATCAGGAACCACCAGTTGAGAACCATTGATCTAAAATACACTGCACCACCATACAGGCCCCCGATGAACCTTCCTGCAGGTGGAGAGCCCACTGATAGAAGCCAACCACCTTAACTGACATTTGATTTCACCCAGGAGGTGAACCACCACGGCAACGACAGAGACACTGACTCTGGACCAAAGTGTCTCCCAACAAAACCCAGGTAACCTAAAACAGGAGAACCCTCAGGGTGGAAGACGGACGAGAAGGTCGTCCTCCAGCACGGGCAGACGGGCTGGAGCAAAACGATTCACAACTGTGGGAGGGTGAGAAGGTTCACCATCAGGTATGATTCTGGGCCGTCAGCGTCTCAGAGCTCCAGAGGTGGAGGATGTGCAGTCTACATCCACGTGTCTTCCTCCCACTCTGCTCAGGAGTGATTTAAAGAAATAATGAAGAGACGGAAACGTGTGTGTCGGTGGTGCTGATGGAGCAGCATCAGTGCAGCACAGCTCTGTCATCCATCAACCTCACGCTGCCTTCATTAACATCAGGCCTGTGAGGAGGCGTCGTCATAAGTGACACGCCACGATAACTGGTGTACGTTAAAATCCCATCAAAGCTCATCCTCGTTCTGCTCACTGTTCTTTGGTGACAGTACTTACTTTTTTTTTTTCTACCAAATTGAAGTTTAAAGCTGAAATGAAGTGATTTAGAGATTTATCTCCATCTTTTATTTAGTTATATGTCAAACGTAAGATAAAGGCAAAGGATATCTTACAGTTATCAACCGTTCTTTATTGACATCAGTGAAATGTCAAATGTGTCCAGGAGGAGGCGGTAGAGAAAAGAGGAGAGGTGGAGTGTAATATAGGGGGCGTGGACAGGGAAAGGAGCAGGACGGGTTTACAAAAATGATAGAAAAACTTCAGAATTTAGGGATAAGTTAATGGACATCATACTCACGCAGAGCTTATGGTTGACGGCACATTTGTTTAAAATTGGTTTAAAATAAAAGGTTTAAAAAGTCAAATTTGACGTGATAAAATATTTATAGAAAATTTCGCAAACTCAAAGTGGCTTCACAGTATAAGTAGCACCAGCCAAATGTTGAAAAAAGAAAAATACACAAGTTTTTCCAACACAGTCACAGCAGTGCCCTCTAGTGGTTATCACATTTTCAGCGGTAGACACCATAACAAACATGAAATTATATATTTTGAACGATATATATGTATAAATATATACAGTATATATATATAGAGAGAGAGAACGATAGTGAACCAAAATTATTGTCTTTTTCCAGACTATACAAGACCATTTTTTTTTTATTTGGTTCACTATCCTTATTGAAGCATAAAAATAAATCTATCCAGCAACACTAACATTTAACAGTCTGTAAAATTTACCTCAACACCAAGAAAATCAAGGACAAGCCCAGAAATACAGAGAGTTGTGAAATAAAAAGACGTCTCCTCCACATGTTGACGTCATCCCACGTTGCCATTTAGAGCATAAAGGTTCCGTGGTTGAACTCCCTGCTGCGGCACATGTTAAATTAGTGGCCTTGACATTTTCACTTTCAGACTCAGGCTTCATTTACGTGGCATTAAAGGCATGCTGGGTAATGAGAACACAGCTAGAGAATAAAGGATGTCTCCCAGAATTCATTTCCTGGACTGGAAGACGACTCTGTCTCACAGAGGAGCAAAGTTTACATCTGCGATCAGATGCATGACCATCAATAACGTCAGAATTAAAACTCCAATTCACAGCAGCCGCATTAAAAACTGTCTCATCCATCTACATATTTAGCGAAAAACAAACGTAGGTCACAGATAACCGATCCAAAACGAATATTCTTCACAGCCCTACGACTTTCCTTACGCAAAAAACGTTAAAATAAAACACACATCAGTATTACTGTGTCCATTTCAGTCTCCTTATCAGTAGTCTTCCCTTTTCTTTCATTTTTTTTTTGCCAATTATTTTTCACACTTTCAAAATAAAATAAAGACAAAATAAATGAAAAAAAAATAAATATGTGCTAAAACAGCTCTAATTCTTTAAGTCCTGTCAGTGTGTACGGACTTTAACGGAAGGTCCTTGCACTTTTGATATGACCTCACGGACCAAATTTAAAAATATTGTGGGCCAAATTTGGTCCCCGAGCCTGAGTTTGACTCATATGACTACCAAATTTTGGTTGGAAGCAAAAACAAACAGTGAAGGCAACTGCAGCAGTGAGAGTTAATAAGGATGGATGAGAGCCTTCGAGAAAGAAGTTGTGTCTTTAAAGAGAACTGCAGTTTGTGAACACGTCTGACGATGGTGAAGATACAACTGCAGTCCAAACAGTGATATAGACAAGTCTTCTCATTCGGTTCTCAAATCAAATATAGAAACGTCTGAGCAGATTTGAGGGGAGGTCATCAGGAACGCCTGAAGTCAGCACTTCCATTCAGAACATTTATCACTGCCATCACATTGTGAAAAGACTTTAGCAGAAGAAGTGGAACAGAAAAGAAGAGAAATCCTTTCAGTCCTGGTGAATTCTGCACATCTGAACGTCTGGACCGAGCAAATTGAGCAACAACAATGGTTCCCCTGCCAAAAGCCCACATTTTGTTCGGCTGCACAACATTGAGCTGCTGATTTCTGTCCATCTGTTCGCGGCACAGCCCAATATTCAGGCTAATCACCATGACTGCCATCATCAGCCCTGGTCCATGACTCTCTGGTCTCCATGCTTTTATCAGAGCAGAGAACGTGGAAAAGATAACGCAGCTGTGGATTATTGTAGGTGGGAATCTGCAGCACTGCTGAGAGAGGAAATGTACTGTGAATGGAAGGAAAAGGTTTAAGATTTAAGACAATAAAGTTTTAGAAGCTATAGAAAAAAAATACATGTTGTAATAAAAAAAATGAAGATGTCTTCTTCAACAATTCTGTAGTAGAATTACAGCCATGTATATTATTTAAGTTTTCTTCAAGTGATGTTTTATGGTTGTGAACACTTTTCGTGACAAATGTTACCTTGTTATGTTATGCCCACAAATGTATATTTTTTTCTGTTAAAAATTACATTATGGTTATAAGTCACACAAATAACAACAACAGCAGCAACAGCAATAACAACAACAACAAAAACAACAGCAGCAACAACAACACCAATCAGAATCAGAATACTTTTAACAGCATGCTACCTAATACACCCACAAATGTATTTTTTTTTCTGTTTAAATATGTAATTATTTTTATTAGTCCCACAAATAAACGAAACAGCAACAACAACACCACCAACAGCAGCAGCAGCAACAACAACAACAACAACAACGACGACGACGACGAGGATAATAATAATAATAACGATAATAATTTCAATAAAAACTCTTTGGTCTGATCACAAACTTCAAAAACGCTAAAATGCCCATTTCAAATCATCTGTTATTTTTATTCTTCCCAGTTGGGAAGCAACACATCATAAATAGAAGTTGGAGAGAAAACCAGACCACGTTAATGATGAGAACGTCCCCGTTTTTGACACCCAACCACTCATTTCTCCTGCATTATGTTAAAATAAATATATGAAGAAGACAGTAAGTGCTTTTAGTGGTTGACAAGAAAAGTGCAAGATAATTGCTGTGGATTTGGATGAAATATTAATGGTGTTTAACTGACACTCAAAACCTCAAAAGAGGAAAAAGTTTTTTTTTTTTTTACTCTTAGGGAAAAACAGTTCATCAGTGGACTGTTCTGTGTCAGTCTGGACATTCAAGTCTCAAGTTTTAATCTCTGTCTTTGACGCTGTACAACTTATGGCCCCCGCTCCATTGGTTTGATGTAATCGCTGCCCTTTGAGTCTCACATCTTCACATCATAAATGTCATCTTTTTTTTTTCATTTTCATCAAAGGACTGTTTCACTTCAGGTGCCTGGAAAAGTCTAAAAGTTCTAAGATAAAAATAATTGGTAACTTTTTTTGTAGTTTTTTTTGGCTCTGAACTCATCGTGTCTTGAACAATATCAGCAAATCTACATTCCTAACAAACCACCAACACCGACACGTGGGACTTTTCCGACAGGAAACACTAGGATCTCCATCGAGGGGTTAACAACTAAAGGTGTTAAGTCACACCTGCGAGGCTTCAATGACTCAAACACATTTTATCATTATATCCCAGTGAGTTCTCCAGTTGCTCACTATATTATTAGATTCCGACCTCTGTATTAAGAAAAAAACTAAATGGCAACTCTTCTGTTCACTCACAATTGACTTGTGTATTACATTGTGTTTTTCGTTCATTTTTTTATTTGTGTATTTTGTCATTTTTGTATTGTGTTGGACTCTAATGTGCAACAGCTGCGACCGTCATCTTAAGATGCATTCACAAAAATAAGATTAACAGATTTTGAAATTACATCTTAAAAAAATTGACTCATTCTTCAGCACTGTCTCCAACACAAAAAGTGTCTGAACTGTTTTTTTGGGAAATAAAAGGATTTGAAGTGATAATCTGAAAAATACAGTAGATTAGTCCTTACACAAAAGAAAAAAAAACCCAATTTATTTCCTTTGTCGACTCTAATATTCATTCATATTCTGACCGAACTAAGTGTTGAAAAGGTTTTTAAGGGAGACCTGGTACATTTCCCCAGGTTCCAGCAGCGCTGCCGTGCGGTCATTAAAGAATTTGGACGGAGACGGTGACGGCAACAGGTGTGAAGCCTCGTCATGTCTCATTCCTGGCTGTGTAATTAAATGCTGGCAGGTTGGAGACAGGTACATGTGCTGTGTGACTGGAGCGCTAGCCTTTTCACCCACACTGTCACTTGGACCGCGGTAATCTGGTCTACAGTCGGCCAATTACAACTGCTGTCATCTCTGACTCTTCCATTGTGGACCTTTCAAAAGGAAACCATGGATTTAAACATTTTTTTTTTCAATTTATATTCACAGCTTTAATAACAAATCTGAATGTTTTTTTGTGCTAATCATAATAATAAATATTATCATTAAAAACTATATTTGTTTTGATGACAAACTGCAACTCTGATGTTTTTGTTAGTAATGCATATTTTAAAATACATAGTATTTTTTTTACAATGTATAAAAAGTCATTTTTTTGTTTTATTGTTTCTTTATTACGAATGCAGTAGATGTGGCTTCAAGTTTGAACATTTCCGACTGATACAGAAGTTAAAAAAAAATAATAATTTCAAAATTTACTGCTGTTGGTCTGTTTTTGCAAATAATCAATAATAAATCAATCAATTCAACATTTTTTTTAATTTAACCCTTCACTGTAGTGAAGGGTAGTGATACGGCACGGGGCAGCCGGCTGAGCCAGCGCCGGTGGAGCAGTGTGTGGGGACAATACCATGCTCAGGGCACCTCAGCGGTAACTTGGCAGTAGAGGGATTCGAACCTAGCCTTGCAGACCCAGGTCCGTTTCCTTAACCACTAGGCCACTAACTGCCCAACAAAAATTGTACACCATAACCTAATGTCCTCTGCAGTGAGAAGTGAAACTGACTTATTTTTTTATTCCCTGTCGGAAAGCAGTAAAAATGTGAGCAGCGCATAAAAAGTTATAGGTGTAGGCTACAGTGTTGGGCAAGTTACTTTAAAAAAGTAACTTTTTACTTTACTAGTTACTGCTCTGAAAAAGTAGCTAGTTACATTCCTAGTTACTAAATTATAACAGTAACTAATTACTAACTAGTTATTTTACTTTAAATAATAAAAATGCATTAAAAAAGTTTTGTGTTGTGTTCTGTAGCAACCATCACAATGACATGTAGCTATTTCTTTATGATTTTGCCGTCAAACCAGGACAAAAAAATGGCATAAAGGTAAACAATGTAGCTGTGATAAAGATGACTACATAAGATGACTATATTCTTATAACAACGTAAAGTTAACAATCCGATCCGAATGTGCAAGTAAACAACAACTGCACTCTTTTGACAGTGTAACAACGTGCGCGCGTGCGTGGCAAGAAGACCAGAAGACCCGCCCAGGTCTCTTTCTGATTGGCTTAGCCTGAAATGTTAACCTATGTCAACCAATCATCAGTCAACCTCCACACAGTCCTCTCTCCGTTGCCGGGAGAAACCGTCCACTTGGACCACAGATAGTAACGGGTAACGAGACCCTTTACACCACAGTAACAATAACTGCGTTACTGAATGGGAAAAGTAACGTGTTACATTATTAGTTACTGAGAAAAGTAGTTTCGTTACGTAACGGCGTTACAAGTAACGCGTTAGTCCCAACACTGATAAGCTAAACATCTAGACATATAGAGCCCTGTTCTGTTCTTCCAATATCAAACTACAGGGAACCAATGTAGAAAGACTGAAGGGCCCAGGTGACTCAGGAGCCACAGGTTGGGAAACCCTTGCACTGTTGCAATCAGAAGAAACTGCAGTGTCCTGAAAAAAAAAAACAAAAAAAACAATTCATTTTTAGGCTTCTTTTTACCATGAAGCAAAATTAATGACTTCCAATTGTCCAACAGCAGCCGCTGCAGTAAAAATAATTTGCATGATTACTTTCAGTGGGATTTCACTGCTGCCTCCCTGATTTCTGACGCTGTGCTGCACGTATTTATTTTTGTCAGCTCCATTGTCATTTTTCATTTTTATGTTAGCTGGCACATTACAAGAATTCCCCACTTTTCTATCCCACTGTGAGCTGTTTGGCAGGTGCAATCAGCATATGTTATCCTTCCATCTATTCCCACTCCCACCGTCCTCCCCCACCCCCACCCCCACCCCCGGTTAATATCTTGCCAGTATTGCTTTCTTCTCAGTGACTATCTGCCATCAGCGCCCCACTTTTCTATCCCACTGTGAGCTGTTTGGCAGGTGCAATCAGCATATGTTATCCTTCCATCTATTCCCACTCCCACCGTCCTCCACCACCACCCCCACCCCCACCCCCGGTTAATATCTTGCCAGTATTGCTTTCTTCTCAGTGACTATCTGCCATCAGCGTTGGGAAAAAACCCGTCTCCTGTAGAAAAAGTTAACTTTCTTTTTTTTTTTTCATTAAAAAGAAGGAAAAACATTGATCTAATCCAGTCAATCGCTTGGTTCATCTCCAATGTCTCAGAACTTTTATTGCACATGAAAGATAGTGTCCGATGACAGTGGTAATAGAAGATTAAACTGCAAAAAAAAAAAAATGGGTTGACGGTAACAAGGTCTATTTTGGTTTTCTTTTGCAGACACTGGCAGACGCATATAATCTTCCTCTGTGAGCCTTTTAAGGCTTTATTTATTTCCGCATCTTGAGAGAAGACGTGTTGAGTTATTAACGCTGCTCCCAGAGAAATAGGTCGTATTAGGAGGAAAAAAAAGAAAAGGAGCTAAGCCCTTTTAATAAAACCAAAATCAACGCTTAATCCTCTGCCTCGATGCAATCAGCAGAATTGCACACATCTACAATCCGCCAAAGACTTGGCAGACTCCAGACGACACTGGATGCTCTGGAGCTGCGATGTGGAGCAGGGCAGAGAGGCAGCTGTGTGTTCCACACTCGGTGCCAGATGCTCCCAGCTCCGAGCTCAGCACATGGTGGCCCTGGATAACACCGGATACGGAGGATTGATTAGGCCTTAGCACACCACAGCAGCTGATTCAGGGTCTGATTTATGCCCACATCTGACGATGTCCTCCGTTCCATCATCTCCCCCTCGCCCTGCGAGACCGTCCTACGTCGCAAAAACCGGGCAGACGTCAGACAAACTGACAAACCCAAATTTCTGTCGTGATTATTTTTTCAGGGTCCTTGCTGTAACGGAAGGTACGTTCAGGACTGCAGGGTAGGGTGAATTTTAAATAGGATTTTGCTCGCATAGGTTTCCCCTTTCCTGTCAGTGTGTTAGTCCTAATGAGAGGTCAAAGGAAGTTCAATGAAATATGGCTGAACGAGGAAAAAAAAAAAAGATCTGGTTTACAGTGGGCAAAGCCATTTACAGCAGATTTCAAGACCAATTATGGAACCATGGAGGGGAACGCTCATTAGTCTCGCATCTGCATTACGGGAAACATCTTGGTTCTATAAATGCAGCAGAAAGTCTCATTACTGGAGTTCCCATCTGTCACCTGAGAAGACACAGAATCTCCAATGAACATCAGTGGAAGATTCCTCCTCCCACCTCAAGCTGCTTTGACTGACTGCACCTCCACACTGATGATATTTCCAGGCTGCATCAAACGACCAACTTCCCACTAAACTGTAGATGTAAATTACATATTTTATTGATATATAGAAATCAATCAGGGAATCTTTTCCAGAGAAAAGTGTCAGCAGTGATCAGGGGATGGATTATAGACACTAGGAATGGACAGAAGACAGGAGACAGAGCTGGAAGTGGAGGAGGTAAAGATGCTGAGATTCTCTTTAGGAGAGACAAGGATGGACAGGATCAGGGATGAGGTGATTAGAGGGACAACACAGACAGGAAGGTT
>JAFBJS010054591.1:0-21336 GCA_016785265.1 Paraplagusia blochii | reverse complement strand
CATTAGTAGAAGAATGATCCTAGAGATGGAGCTACCAGGTAGGAGACAAAGAAATTGATGGATGCAATGAGAGAGGACATAGAGGTAGTTGGAGTAGAAGATACAGAGGACATTGCAAAAAGAAAACTCCAAATTTGTACTTAACAGAAACATCATATCTATAGGTCTAAAATCTTTTTTTTTTTCTTTTACCCAGGTTTCCCCTTCACGCTTGACAACAGTGGACCAACTGCCTTCGTCTCAGCCAATCCTGACTTCTCCTACTAATCCAACCAATCAATTTTATTCTATATTCCATGTACAGAGCTACAAACTCACAGTCAAGTATTTCCAACCAACGAGGGTCATTTGAAGACCTGCTGTGTCTCCAGTGTTTTTTGTAGATTGTGTTTCTGACATTCTTTGTAGTCGTACGTGTTTCAATCTGGGAAAAAAAAAAAAAACAAGATCCTCTATTTTAGTTTGATCTTCAGCAGCTCTCTCAGTTCCATCTGCCTGGCTGTGTCTCCCAGTGGTGCAGCATTAGGTTAGTGTTTGGTGACGTGTTGATTTTTAAGCTGTGTGACATTTTCAGCTCCATCTTCCGCAGGATACAGAAACACAAACATGACCAGCCACGAAGCAGTGAAGAGCAGCAGGAGCACCAGATCAACAAGAAGTCCGGTTTTACGCAGCTGTTTCTATGGCAACCACGTCAATATTGGTTGTGCTTTATTGCAGCATTTTTTTAATCATCTATTATTTTTTTATTTTATTTTTATTTTAATTTTATGTAATGTCCGCCTGGGGCCAGGCAACACGCCTGATCCTACATATATAATATAAATAGTGTAAAGACATCACACATGAATAAATACCTAAACACTCTTCTTTCTTTCATTAGCAAATGTGTAAATGAATTGTGCAGAATTAACACTGATCATTTCAATTACTTCCATTGTCAGTTCTATTGCATCTGTCACAGTAAACAGCCCCATATGCTCACACCACTTAAAGGGAGTTGAGAGGGAGATTATGAGCAGATGATTTAGCAGTTGCACAGTGACTTCACAGCCGGGCTGTGTTGGCTGATGTCAAGTGAAATGAAGCCAGGCACTTGTATGAGTCCAGGGCACCAGTGTCCTCCCCTCTGATTAAAGAAACACTTAGCAGGATTATAATTGGCTTGGTGAAAAAGTGACCAGAGGCTGAAAGAATTGGAAGAAAAAAAAAATAATAAAAATCTCCAAGAGAAACTGGGCCTCCTGGAGATCATGGAGTCAGATCAGCAAAGAGCCAATGTGGGTTAAAGAGACATCACTGGATTGTCTGAATATTTCGGAGCTAAAGCAGAAATATACCATGGGTGGATGGATGGGTGGATGATTTACAGATAAGTAATAGATTGTGATTCACACCACAACACACAACAAAATATTACTTCTGCATTTAACCCATCACCAAAGTCAGCAGTGGGCAGCTTTGAGCGCCCTGTTGTGAGTGGGGGGTAACTTGGCATAGGGGGATTCGAACCACAGGCCTTGCAAACCAAAGTCCGCTTCCTTAACCACTAGGCCACCAACTGCCCACCAATATAAACAGTATACATCCATATACATATACACAGTGTCGGAATTAATGCGTTACTTGTAACGCTGTTACGTAACGAAACTACTTTTCTTGGTATCTAATAACGTAACGCCATTCAGTAACACCGTTATAGTTACAATGTTACTCGTTACTATCTGTGGTTCAAATGGACGGTTTCTCCCGTCCACAGAGAGAGGACTGTGTGTCAGTGGAGCCTGTCTGTTGTCTGTCAGTCATGAGTGAAAGACGGCCGTCCACACTAACTGGACCCATGTGCTGAAAAGGAGCGATGATTGGTTGATATAGGTTGACATTTCAGGCTAAGCCAATCAGAAAGAGACCTGGTCTTCTTGCCTTATAGGGAAAAAAAAACAGTCTCACACACACGGGCGACGCGGTACAGCAGCACACACCCACAAGCAAGACGAAATAAAGATGTCAAAATGTCCAAACATCTATTTTGTTTTTATTGTTCCACTACATTTCATTATGATAGTTGATACTGAAGACAACACTAAACTTTTTTATGTGGTTTTTAAAGTAAAGTAAACTAGTTATTAGTTACTTTTCTGATTTAGTAACTAGTAACGTAACCATTTACTTTATCAGAGCAGTAACTAGCAAAGCAATAAGTTACTTTTTAAAAGTAATAGCAAATACATATATTAGCATTATATGAAGCATATAATACATAATACATATGTATACATATATACATATACATATATATAGTATATATGAGACACAAAAACATTGAACTAATTAAATGATAATCTAATTAAAATTAAATTATCATTAAAATAGAATGGACATTTCTGTGGTAAAACTGTGGTAAAACACTCAGCTGCTGTAATGGGAAATGTGGTTGATGCAGTTGCCCCCCATAATCCACCCCACCCCATCACCTGGCCCTGCTCCATTCCACACTCAATCACAGACCTGCTCTCCCACACCTCACCCCTCCTCCTGCCCTGCAAATCAGCAGATCTGTAACCTGTTGGCAGTGATGGATGGAGGGCGTTGGCAGCCACGGCTACTAGCGCGGCCACAGATGGATGATGGGGGGGCCGTTAAAGTGTTTTCTGCACCGAGGTGGACGACATAAGTCAAGGAGAGTTCCCCAAAATGTTAAGGTGTGTGAAACTCTCATTTTGTCCAGACGGTGACTCACTGATTGCTTGGGAAAGGAACAGTTGGACCAGAGTTGCCGTAATAGATTGGTGGAATCAATTGCCACATGGTTTAGTATAAAAATTACAGCGGTTTTATGCATTATCCCAGCGTTATACTGTAAAAATACATGTGGTTTCCTTAGAAAATAACATTCCCTGGAATATTTTAGAAGATTTAATATAATGCAGAAAGATCGGCAAGTTATTGCATCAAACACTCACATCTCTGACCTCCTGGTGCTTTAAAAACAGCAGTTTAACCACATTGGTCCAGATTTTTGCTGCTGTTTATGTTTTCAAAAAGGGCAGAGAGCGAGAAGGAAGTTTGCGGCCATGCAATAGAAGTAAAACACGCCGACCACACGGCCTGTGTCACGGACCAGTACCAGTACCATTCTTCGACTGTAATGTTCATTGACCGCCTGGGGAGCCGAGTCCCAAAAACGTCTGCAAAGTAGCAGGAAAGTCAAGAGGAGACTTGAAACAGAAGACGTGCTCTGCTCATGCAAATTTAATTAACTGGAAGCCAAGTCACGTGGCCGACAGTGGAGAACCGCTGTGTTTCGATATAAGCGCACACACACAAAGACACACACACACACACAGACTCTTACCCTAAAGCCTTCACTCACATTGCTTTCAGGAAAGGTTTGACCTCTCTTGTTACAAATAAAATCCTACAAATTATTTTTTTTCTTCTCCAATGATCCCAAATATTGGTTCCTCTGGTCCAGTGGTAACCCTAGGATAGCCATACAACACCACTGAGTGTTCACTCTGCTGACAGTTTCCACTTATTTGTTTATTACAACTTCATACATCATCAGGCCTTAAGTATCACTGTATATCAAAACATATTGAATTGTTGTCCCTGAATACGGATCACATCACCTTTGTTTCATGCCAATAAAAATCCCTACAGTGCCGTGATAGTTGTCAGCTGAAGTTTAAAGATTAAAATGTCCCAGAATAATGGGTGAAGAATAATAAACAGAACACACATAGAACACTGAACAAGATATAGATAAATATATCTATCTAGATATAGATCGTGCTTTTAATTTGTGAAACTACGCGCACACGAGTTTGGATTTTTCAGACTCGTCTTACGCGGACCAGATTCGCGTGTGTAATTTTGCTACGTCAGTCCGTCACCAGCCAATCAGATGCCTCACTCGTTTGCAGCCAATCACACAGCAGTGTCCCCACGAGGGTCTGTGTGTGACTTCTCAAAAATACAAATTTGTGTGCGCGTAGTTTCACAAATTAAGAGCGTACAACAATTCACAAACGTAGTTTGAAGAACTCACAAACGTATGAACATACATATTTGAGAATATTCTGGCTCCATACAATAAAAGTGTCCAACGATTGAGCGACAGCACAGAGACAACAGATGACGTCAGGATTCGTCCAACCTCAGCTTGATTTTTTTAAATATTAATGTTAAACAAAACAATGTTAATTCCACGCCTTCCAACTTCCCTGGTGGTCCCCACTTTCCAGATTCCATGACCAAACCTTTTACTGAAAATTGAACTGCTGTGGATTTCTTTTTTCCACCGTCTGCTGACATGTGTCAGACGGCAGGAAGGTCTCATAATCCTCCGTGTGATTCCCTCTTACACCAGACTTTTATTCGGTAATTGCTAAGATAATTTCAGGCCTTAATTGAGAAGTATTTAGAATTAATTATGAACAGTTCTTCCAATGATGGAAAATGTGGTCTAATTACATGCACTTTTAAATCCTAATCCCTAATCACAACACTTCACCTCAATGAGCAGTTGATAAAAGGAAAACCAGGCTGCTCTTCAGACGTTGCCTCAATGTTCACAAAGACACAAATTCATGTGTTTGTCGAGTTTATTTATAGACAAATCAAAACCATTTATTCCGAGTGCTGCTCGAGGGTCTTGGGTTGTCAAAGACAGTGAAAACCTTGGGAAAGAACTGTAGGTTTGGAGGATTGGTGGGCGTCGATGCAGGCATCTCTATAATGATCTAATATCTTCAGAATACTGCCAATGCTGGCTGGCATGTGAACTGCACTGAATTCACTAATTCCAAAAACCGTAGGGCCGGTACTTTAGAAGTAAGACTCAAAGAAACTTCTAACTCGCTTTCATTTTTTTTTTTCTTTCTTTCTTTCTTCTCGTCATCTTCAGTAGTCACCTCCGGCGCTAATCCTTTAAGTCGATTTGGATATAAAAAGCCTTTTAATGTGAATGTAAATAAATCTGACTCAGCCTCTTTGCGGTGTTGGTTCTTGAGAAAAGAAATGACCACCTCACTGTTTCTAAATCCTATTACGCAGCTGTCACAGCTATAAGACCCCGTAATGACCCTGGGGGGAGATTGAAGCATGGGCAAAATTTGGCATTAGAAAGAACATAATCCATTAGATGCATGTGAGGTATAAAAGCCCACTTTTACAGAGGATGTGGCAGCAAAGTGATAAATAATAATAAAATAGTAGTAATAAAACTGGCCCAACCTACAAAAAAAAATCACTGATCGCTGATACACAGTCCGTTTGAAGTTTATATTTACAGCTTGGAGGATCATTGGTGGTCATCAACGTGTTTCATTTTGTTAATTTTATTTTTTCACTTTGATTCCTAAACGGACATTTGTGACATGTAGCATAAAACAACAACTACGACCGTGTTCAAGGAACTCTTACAAAAGTTCCTTATGAAAACAATAAGTTTCACCTTTAATCTGAAAGTTTGAGTTTGAAGTCATATGGATGGATGAATGAATAGATGGATTATTTAATGAATAAATGAATGGATGAATGAATATATGGATGATAAATGAATGAATGGATGGATGGATGAATGAATACATGAATGAATGGATAAATGGTTGGAAGAATGGATAAAACGATTGATGGATGATGGATGAATAGCTGGATTGATGGATGAATGAATGAATGAATGAATGAATGAATAGATGGATGGATAAATAGATGGTTTGACTAATGGATGAATGAATTGATAAATGAATAGATTGATGGATGGATGGATGGATGAATGGACTAATCTAGAGATGGACTGATGGATGGGTGAACAGATGGAAGTAATTGATTAATGATAAATACATTGCTGGATGGATAGATCAATTAATAGATGAGTGATGAATGGATGAATTAATAGGTGGATAATAAATGAATGAATGGATGGATGGTTGAATAGATGGATGGACCGATGGATGCAGCAATGAATGAATAGATTGATGGATGGATGAACAGATGGATGGATGAATAATGGAAGTATTGAATGAATGATAAATAAATTGTTGTACGGTTAGATCAATTAATAGATGATTTATGAATGGATGAATTAATAGATGGACAATAAATGAATGTATGGATGAATGAATGAATAGATGGATGATAAATAAATTGTTGAATAGGTGGATGAATTAATATACAGGTGATGAACAGAGATGAATGGATGAATGGGTGAATCTCTGTTAATAGTTTATACATTGACATTAGTGTTTTCCATCATCTAACCATATATATTGTCTTCAGGAACAAAACAAAATGAACTGTTACACCATCAGTTAAGACTATGGTAGGTAGAGATTACACCTCCACCACCTGCCCAAGGCCAGAGAGCAGGGAGAGTTTTTTTATTCCCACAAATCACCTGCATTTTTTTCATCTTGACTGAATGACAGGTTATCCTCACTGCAGCTCTACAACTGAAGTGCCCTTAGGCAGTGCACCTGACATCAGCCCATCAGTGTGGGTTAGGGTTTGTGTGGTGCGTGTCTTTACTTTTCATTGCTCCATTTAGTTTTGTAACTATTGTCTTCCACTCTGAGGCAGAGTCGAATTTAATAACTCAAATATGAAAATTAAAAGTAATATATTCAGTCATTTAAATGCTCACCGTCACCACCGGGAGCAGCAACATCATCAAACATTCAAGACTGCTTGAAAGTAAAGTAAATATGTTGGTCCATTAGAGCAGAAAATCAATAGAAATAATATCCTCAGCTCTGGTATGATGGAAAACACGGGTGGAAACGAAAGAATTTCTGGGCCTGTCAGTGAGTTTGGACTTCCACAGATAAAACACATTATGCAACACTGGTCCTCGGCTTTTACTGTCTCCTCTAACTGACCAGTACTTCAGAATGTCAATATTTGGATTTTATTTACTGGGGTCGGGGCCGACACACAGGAGAGAACTGCTACACCGTGTTGTATTTACAGACTAACTCCTGCTCAAGGAGGTGTTATCCCTTAGACAACTGGAATATTTCCGGAAAGATTATTTTCCCAAACTCCATGGGAAGAATATAGGAGTTGGTAGACACATTTATCTAATAAATGTAATCAAAATAAAATGGCTGCTTTATTAAATTCAATTATATATCCAATGGCATATATATGCATATATTATATATATATATACTGTATATTAAATTGGATTGTTCAAACATTTTAGGGTTTTAAGGACCGTTGTATTTTAGCACAGAGAGTGTTGCCACTTGGTTGCTATAGTGACATCCACTGTTTCCAACTGAGCTCTGGTGTCAGTAGGGGAGTGTCTTATTGTCTTGTACTGAACAAATTGGGAGGAAGGAGAAAATTGTTTGTTATCCAAGCCTTGGAGTTCTGTCAAAACTGGCCGCCTGATTCAGCAATCATCTCATCTGTCAATCTGTCCATCACTAAAGTAAACAAGTAGAGGCTCAGGGCTGATCTTTGATGCAGTCCCACCTCCACCTTAAAGTTCTTCTGTTCTTCCAACAGCACACCGCACCGCTGTTGTACTGTTCTCATACATATTCTGCACCAATCTAACATACTTCTCTGCCACTCCTGACTTCCTCATACAAACCACAATTCCTCCCTTGGCAACCTGTCATAGGCAGTTTTGGGCAAGTTACTTTAAAAAAGTAACTCGTTACTTTGCTAGTTACTGCTCTGAAAAAGTAACTAGTTACATTACTAAATGTAACGTTACTAAATTATTAAATAACTAGTTACTTTAAAAAAGGCATTAACCCTTTATCGGGAAAGTGACAGTTTTTTGGTAATTTCCGCACCCTTTACAAATGGCCCCCTTCCTCTACCTCAGTGAGGTCAAGAACCATGTGGTCCTCACTCAGCCATTCAAAAGAGATCACCTAACATCCCAGATCACATGACTGTGTCATTCAACCAATCAGCAGGTACCTGGAGTGTACTTGTATCAGCACTTATGTTCTAATGTGAAACATACATGTTCCTTTCATTTTATAGGCGTTTTTATAAAAATTTTACATATACATATTTTTTTACCACCAAGGGGCGAGGAACCAAATAAATACCTCCAAAAGCCAAGAACATGGACCACATCTGCAGCATACTCACTGAAAATGGTTTTTGTTATGTTTTTGATTAAGTACTAAAAGGATGTGTAGCAACGTTAATGTGGGAGAGTCACCTGAGCTGGAGGTTGACAGTTAAGGATTGGACTTATTTGGAAACAACACATGAACATGTCAACTGCAAAAAGTGAAATTCTAAGTAGAGAAATCGAAGCCAGGTCTCTGTCCTGAGACGACTGTTTTATGCAGTTCCAAAGGGACCCAGCAGTCTGACCAGTGTGAACTTAATCTAAGAAAGCTGACAGGAGAAGTTGTAGACAAGGCTCCTGTTGACCTGAGCCGCCTGTTCTCCAGGGGAGTTCTCTTCTCACATCATGTTCTTGCGGATGACAGTTCTTGGGAACTTGCTGTTCTTTTAACCTGAAGTTCATTCAGAATTGTTTGGTTAGGGGGAAAAAAACGAGATATAGTGAAACTACACGAAACAGCCGATCTAGTAATGTAATAAAATATGTAAAGTCTGCATCAACCCAATTTATTTCACTGATGGGGGGTTAGTGATGATGGGGCTGTGTTTGTGTGTGTGTGTGTGTGTGTGTTTGTAAAATATGCTGCAGCACGGAATCAAATCAGAGGAGAGTCGACTCTGGGTGAATGATTGGCAGCTGAGTACAAATCGATTCTTGTAGGAATTTTGAAACCTTTTCATGCGGTGACAGATGATTTGACAGCTCAGCAGAACTGTGAAGGTCGCAGAGTCAAAGTCAAGGTCATGATAGTTGGCTTCGATAAATACAGTAGGCCCCACACACATCTGCAGAAGACTGACTGGGAACTAAAAGGCAAGAGTTTAGGAGAAAACAACCGCTAACTACGGAAGCGTACTGTTGCACACTCACGAAAATGGGCTCAGTATGACGTTAGGTCACGATAGGTTTTACGTTATTGAGTGATGGATATCACATAATTTCGTGATACCGTGACGCCACCTCAAGAGAGTCAGATTCGTTCTTCCTACAATGTTATGTCCTGTCATATTAGTAAAGACGCATATACGATCAGCGTGAGTTAATGCATAAACTTTACTGGATTGGGACTAATGCATTACTTATAACGCTGTTATTTAACAAAAATGGGTAACTAATAACGTAATGTGTTACCCATTCAGTAACGCAGTTATTGTTACTGTAGTGTAAAGGGGTTCGTTACTCGTTACTATCTGTGGTCCAAATGGACGGTTTGTTCCAGCCACAGAGAGAGGACTGTGTGGAGGCGGAGTCTGTCTGCTGCCTGTCAGTCATAAGTGAAAGATGGCCGTCCACACTAACTGAACCCATGCGTTGAAAAGAAGCGATGATTGGTTGACATAGGTTAACATTTCAGGTTAAGCCAATCAGAAAGAGACCTGGGCGGGTCTTCTTGCCTTATAGGGAAATAAACAATCTCACACACACATGCAACACGGTACAGCAGCACACACCCACAAGCAAAACGACGACAAGTTGAGGTTACGATAAAAATGTCTCTCAAAATGTCATTGTTGTCAAATGTCATAAACATTTATTTTGTTTTTATTGTTCCACTACATTTCATTATAGTTGCTACAGAACACAACACTAAACTTTTTTAAAGTGTTCTTAAAGTAAAGTAACTGGTTATTAGTTACTTTTATAATTTAGTATCTAGATACTTTTTCAGAGCAGTAACTAGTAAAGAAATATATATATTTTTTTAATTCTGTCCACATACTTATAAAAATCTCTTTCTTACTTTAACACTAGTTACTGAGTTCAGTAATTGTAAATTATCACTGTATCTTAAGTCAAGCATCAATATATAATTAAACTGAATCAAGTAAACAAGTCATATCCTAGCAGGTGGACTTAAGCTTAACATAAAATCATGTACTTACGAAGTAATTTATCACAAAAAATGTGAAAAATATCAGGAAATAACATGATTTTTTTTTCCTAAGTGTGGGAGCAATACATTTCCATAGCAAACCTTCCTTAATCTTTCAATTGTCCTGTTTAAATTCAGTGAGGTTTTGTCTACGTCACTTGAAGGCCGGCTCCACCTTGTACAAAGCTGGAGGGCATAACGTTGAACTGCAGACGAGAGTACTTTCCACCACTCTCTCTTTTTGTTCAAGTATATTTTGAGTTTACATAAAAACGCAGGAAATCGGAAAACCGGGGCCACGACATCTGTTTGTTTCCCTTTCATATCAGAATATATTTACACTTTCTTTGAGCCAGGACCTTACAGAGAGAGCAGGAGAGAATAAATATTTACTACTAGATTCTGCCATGAGCTGCTCCATATCAGGAATTTAGATCAAAACAATATAGATACGACCCAAGTCAACTTTACACAGGGATTACTTAAAAAAAAATATTTCTAAAAGAAATAGATGTTGACTGAAACTGGAAAAACAAACCAAAAATATTAAAGATCACGTCAAATATATTGGACTTAACTGAAGCCCGAATATATGGTGATTTGGCCAAAGGTTAGTGTCTGGAAGCTCAATGGAATATGGCTAAAAGAGAAAAATTACATGGAACCTCCAACAAGCAGCAGCTCTTACCTTCAACCTCACATCTCAAGCTGCTTCAACTGACTCCACCTTCAAGAGGAGGATTTATTCAAATGCATCTAAAAAACCAACTGTCACTGGCAATTCAAACATTTCAGAATATCTGACAATAAGGGAATTTGACAAAGTGGTCAAAAAAATAGCAGACACGAGAAGAAATTGGACTTTTACGTAAGTCCAGACTTCTTCTGTCAGAAGTGGCCTAATGGTCTAATGCATCAATTTCAGAGGAGAATAAGGTTCTCCAAACGTATCCCCAACACAAGTGGAATATACTAGAATTACACGAAGCACAGTGTGTAAGATACACGACACACCTCCACAACTCACTGAATTACTGTAAGGAGTAGAAAGAGTGCAGCACACGGAGTGTATCTGCAACATACACAGTGAAAAAAAAAACAGCACAATGTTGAGATTTTTTTACGTTGTGTTTTGTTGTTTTTTTCAGCAGTGCTTTCTCCCAGAATCCATGTCTCTATAGTTGGCTCACCATTTGTGGGAAGGTGCATGAAGAGATGTTTGGGTGCGGTGTGATTTGGGTGGTGGTTGGATCAACATCTGCCCCCTACACGTTCCTTTATGGAGGCAGACGAAGATTGTTGGATGGATACATTCACTTTTTTTAATATGTATTTTTGATGCATTGTTCAGCCTGATGTATCGTTGTTACTAAAGCCACGGTTTTCTTTACTGCACTGAATGTCACTGCATCTACTTTAAACTGATTTTCCCTTCACAGACGTCAAACTCCATAAACATCAACCACTGATACAGTATTCAGTGTCGGCCTGCGGCTGTTGAAGGGCAATTCAAAGCCGTCAACGCAGCTGGAACCTGGGTGAACACTTCAAAAAGTAACCCCGTTAAATTAGCCTGCTCACAAATAAAGCCCCTTCACTGGGTGATTAATTACGGCCTCCTTGAAATCATGTGACATCTGCTCTTTACCTTCTAACCCGCACTTGTGGCAGAGATCGCTCGTCTCCTTGATTAATTAAAGGAGTCCCCATGGACTAACATTTGTGAGAAAACCAAGAAAAACACACACACAGACACACACACCATGACAGGCTGGTCCACGGAGGGAACGGGGTTTGGGCGGAGGTCTTTAAAGAGTTGACAGAGGAAAGATGCAGGGGTGGAGGTGGAGGTGTGATGTCACATTCAAGACATGTGAGATGATGACTTATATGGTTCCTTCTCTTGCAATCAGATCAGATGGCATCTATACCATTCAATCCAGGGGTTACAAACTCGCGGCCCGTGGGCCATTTGCGGCCCGTGGAACGATATTTAATGGCCCCCACCTTGATGTGAAGGTTGAAATTATATTCATATGCATGAATCTTTTCATATGCCTTTAATAAATGTGAGGGTATGGTACTTAATTTATAAAGTCATTTATATAATTTAATAATAATAATTTAATGGCAGTATTTTCCCACTCCATTATTGCCGTCCTTTGTTCATTTATTTATTTTTTTTATTTCAACTACCTGAAAATAAAAGGCACAGTGAAAAGTCACCGAGTGAATGAATTCTGTCTGTTTTTATTAAGAAGTCAAGTCAAAGTAAATGTGAGATGACAACCAATCTGGCCAAACAATTTCACACTGCCTCTGACATTAATGTGCTCCAAGTAGAAGGCAGTCGGGCGGAGATGTTCACCTGACAAAGATCTACTCCTCTGTCACTCACTCTGCCTTCTCATTTGGACTGATGAACTAGTTTGTCATCTGGAATTTTGTTTTATGATGCCCTTAAAACTTGTCACTTGTGTAACTTTAAACCATTTAATTATTTACTGTCATTTTTCAATTTTTTTTTAACATTTAAACCTCAATAATCTCATGTTCCTTTTGATTCTTGCATCATGCAAAGAGTTAAAAACAAGATATTTTCAGTGAATTTGCGCTGAATTCAACAGCTGACAGTGTGGCCCAGTTACTGTAAATTAATGAAACCAAAACTGCAAATGAAGGTTCCTCTTTTATTTTGGTAACTAACGTCTATTTGCGACACTGTGGTTAAAATAATGAAAAAGCTCAGTGCGATTGTTGTTTGTTTTTTGTGTGTGTGTGTTTATCCCTCGTGGGTTTTTGTAGACATATTGTTCTTTGCTCACTGTATCAAAGCCAAGTCAGAGCTTTGAATACAAACCATTTGCACATCTTAAAATGTAATTAGTCATTAAGATATACACTCTGTGTTGCTGCCTTGGCCTTTTGTGTGAGGCGCCAGTCTGTTCTCTCCTGATAGCTGCTTTATAATAAAAAAGAAAAAAAAAAAAAATACAGGGGGTTAGTGTTCTCTTATAATTAACACTTTGATGTTTCACACCATCACATGTGAAGGAACTTCAGTGATGCTAAATGTGAAACAGCTAAGCTACAGGAACACTTTCTTACTAATAATATACTGGTATAACATTATTGGATTCATGCTTCATTTATTTAGTTTTGTTTAAATGATTTATTTTGCTATTTATACAAGTGACAGTTGGTCAAATATTCTGTCATCTTCTGGTTTTGCACAAAACATTTCAGCTGTTGTCATAAGGCAGTGGTTCTGAAAATAGGGGGCGGACCCTTACTGAGGGTGCAAAGCTTTTGCAGAACATATACAAAATGAGTTAACAAATTTTTATATTTTGCTGTTGGGTTTTTGCAGTAGATAAGAAGGACATTTTACATACAAAAAAATAAAAATTAATTACTTATGTGTCCAGTCAAGGGCGCTGTACAGTTTTGTTCTGTGGTCTCAAACACAGGACCTTCTCAGAGTAAGGCAGGCTTGATAAACACTGCAATACGGTTGTGAAGTTGTAACCATCACTCCAGGTCCCACAGAGACACGGTGAATACAAGAAGGACACCTGTGACAACTCCACGTCTATAATCACAAGACAATTTTTACCCTCCTACTCAACCAATATGGAGCCAGAATAGTCTCAAAAAGAACACACCATAAACACGGATCCACGTGCGTATTCTGAGAAGAGCACACAAACAACGCTTTACAAGTCAAAATACGTTTCTTCTCAATACATTTGTGAATGTTGGTACGCAAATTCAATTCATGCTTTTAATTTGTGAAACTACCCACACGCTAATTTGTATTTTTGAGACTCGTCTTACGCCGACCAGATTTGTGAGCGTAATTTTTCTACGTCTCTCCGTCACCAGCCGTCTGTGACGCCACTAAACTCCAAGAACCAAGTTTACGTCCTACAATAATGGCGAGCACTCAAGTGTAAGTATCATGTGAATATGCTTACATATTTACACTCAAACGCTCGCCATTGCCGCTTCCAGACGCCACTTTTGTAGGACATAAACTTTGTTTCTTGGACGCAGTTTAGTGACGTCACAGACTGACCCTCGTGTGATTGGCTGCAAACGAGTGAAAGATCTAATTGGCTGGTGACTTAGTGACGTAGAAAAATCACGCTCACAAATCTGGTCGGCGTAAGACGAGTCTCAAAAATACCAATTAGCATGTGGGTAGTTTCACAAATTAAAAGCACGATTTGCATGCGCATACCACAATTCACAAACCTTTGTTGACGTGTGAGGCGTTGTTTGTGTTCTTCTCAGAATACGCATACGGATCAGTGTTTACGCGTGTGTTCTTTTTGAGACTATTCTGGCTCCATAAACCAAAGACATTATGTTATGTCCGGTGATAGTGGTGGCTTAGCATTGAAGGAAGCAAACTTGGGTCCGAAGGTTCGAGCTGGTAATATAACAGGTCTGGCTTGGCGGTTCAAAGACGGTGAGAATTGGTGCCTGTACAGCACCCCCTAGTGTCCAAGTTACTACTGAGGTGTTGCTCCCCGGGTGCACTCCTTTACCTCCTTCCCTTATGGCAAACCTAATCAAATATTGGCTCGCAGACCACATATGGTCCAATTCAACCTTAGACTGGACCATTGAATAGCTCTGCAGTACAACGTGGAGATACGTGTCTTTTTCAGACCTGTTTAAAACATCAACCACGTCTGAGCGGCTCCGGGAACGTCTTATTTCTCTCGTCATTTTCCTCATAATCTTTCACTCCATCACTCCTTTCACTGTTCAAAAGGACAAAACTCAAAGAATGTCTCCAATCACGTCCTAAAGCTTAAAAAGTCACACTCAGAAGTCAGACGGCGGCATCGTTGGGACTTGAGAACCAGTTCACTTGAGTCTGATTGCTAACAATCAAGCAGAATTGTCTCCCTAAACCCTGGGAGATGTCTGACAGGCTACCACATCATCACGGATCTGATTACAGATACCCAATACACATTATCTATAAAGTGAATGTGATAGATTGCACTGCCACTGGTTATTCAGGATGTCAAGTGCAGTTTGTGATGATGAGCACAGGTCTGCATAAAAAATAAAGGGAGAATTCAATGGAACATTTTGCCGTAGAAACACACAAATAAACAGAGTCATTTAGGGCATTCATACAAAATGAAACCAGGAGGAAATGAAACCGTGACAACATTGTTGGAGCCTCGAATCATTGGTACTAAATTATCAGTATTAAAGAATGTGGCGTATTGAGCTGCCACATCGGAGGTAAATGGTTGTGTCGATAATTGACTGTGTAGAGCACACGGAGAGTTGATCGATAGAGCGTTCTGCCACTCCTGCTGTGTCAGGTATCTGACAACTGACCTGCAGCATGTTTTCTTCTTTTCTCATTTATTATTTATCAATTGCATTTATTTGTTCTCCAAGTCTCTGTTGTTAACTGCACCAGTTGGACAGGTCAGGGAAGCCTTCCTGGTGTCATGAACTCCTGCAGAGCTCAGTGAAAGAAAGTCAAAATGCTGCTCAACCAGTTCTGGTTCTGTGGACTTTGTGGTTTTAGATCCATAATAACTGATTTCTTTATTTTACAAACAACCCTGATGAGAAACAAGTGTTAAACACAGACACGTCACCTTCAGGGACCAGGAGTCAGAGCTTGATTAATACCAGCGGAGCATTTCTGAATGCTTCGTTGAGTGTTTGTCAGGGGAAACCAAAACATTAACTGTGTTTAGTTCACATCAATCGACATCTTCTCAAAGCTGACGGTTATTGATCGGTGCTGTCTTTGTCCACGCCCAGTCTGACGTCATGTATGACCAAGCCAATAAAATCCCTAAAACAATTACTGGTCAAAACAAACACAGGATTATTTACAATCTCCAACCATCATCATACCCACAGTCATCCAGAGACAGAGGACGTCCAACATGACCATTTCAGACTTTTTTTGACTTGCAGTAAAAGCTCTATGTAAATCTTTCAAAGCAGGGACCACAAAATATCATTTCATGGGCTGCAAATGGCCCACAGGCCGCAGGTTTGAGACCGCTAACATACAGTAAAAGTATTTGTTCATATTAAAACATATACGGTATACATATACCTTAAATACATAGTCAATCATAGCTAAATTTTGCTATTATGAATGTTAGTTATAATCAGGGATTCAAAACTGATTCAAGGATCAAAAACAAAAGCATTAAATTTAGTTTTGTAACAGAAATGTGTGATAAAAATAAAAAAAAAATTACGAAAATAAAAAAATAATGGTGACCAGTTCATACCGGTTTTATTTTGTTCTTTATAAATGCTGTTCAACTGACAATCAAAGTCATTTCTCTCCTAAAAGTCTATGGGAGTCAGGGCTTTGAACCAGAATTTTTGAGCAAAATGGTTTGGAACGGAAACATTTTAGCATTTCTGCTTTTGGGTTGATGTTTCTAAACTGGTTTAAACAAAAATATTCTTCCTTGATGACTTTGACTGAAACCTACAAAGGATTTTTAAAGAACTTATATATAATAATATTTTTTTCCAGGACTTTCTAACAATAAAAAAAACAAGGTTTCTGGTTTTGTTTCTTTTCCAAGAAAAATGCCAAAGGTTTCTGGTTCTTAGTCCTTGGACCAGTCCAAACCCCTGGTTATGATTAATGTTGGTTTAAAGTCTTGCTGAGACATCTATATCTTTGGTACATAAGGACCATGGCCTAACAAGCAATGAAACCTGAGATGTTAAATGTAGACTAACGCCAGAAGTAGGTTTTTCATCATTCAAGTACTTTGAGGAGAGATGTTCTCTCTGATCCTCACCTGACTGACGGTGAGACATTTGCTACTTAATGAGAGTGACCTTTTAGAATGGCCAGTCCCACGTGTCCTCAGTGTATAAATAGCCATGACCTCCAACCTACAACTTCAGGAAACCATCAGACGCTTGTCAGATCTTTACTCTCCATCAATGCCTTCCTCATCTCCAGGGGAGATAAATATATATATATATATATATATATATATATATATATATATATGCACGTATATTCATTTTGAGGCTGTGACAACACATGCTCTCAGACTGAGTGAAGTCGGACTCCCCGGAGACCCGTAGCACGTGCTGCAGCAGCAGATCAATGCAGCGTGACTCTCAGCCACACAGGAGATGTTGATGTCACAGTCTGTTTCTCTCTCTCTTGTTTGAGGTTACACACACACACACACACACACACACACACACACACACACGGAGACATAGTCCCCATCAACACATCACTATCACACAATTAAGTCAGAGAAGTGGGTCTCTGCGGTCCCATGTGTCGGTTCTCTCATCCAATGACGAGGATCACAACCCTCTCACCACTCCGCCCGCAGGCCTGTCTTTGCATACGCACACAAATCTGTAACCGTGTGTGAAAATGTGTGATTGTCTGTTGAGTAAACCACTGTCTGAAGGTTATAAAATGATTATCCCTGTATGTCCCTTTCCTTCCCTCAATGTGTTTTGATTCCAACCTTGTGACAATTTCTTATATCGTTGAAGACAAATGGGAGAAGAACCAGAAGTGAACTTTAAAGACCACGACGGTCTGTGTGTGTGTGTGGGTTATTCATTTTTTTGTTTCTTTTTCTGACATAATGAATTCTTCAGTAGTTCTAGTCATTTCTTCCAGAGTTAAAGGGCAGTCGGACAACATTTGCAAACTAAAGGACGGGAAAAGTTGCCAGAACATCCTGCTGAACTCAACACTAGAGCCAAGCAGCAATTATAGCTCAGTCATCTCTGGACTTGACCTGTCTGGACCTCTTTCATTTGAGTCCCACTCACAGTGGCGTTAATTAAACATATAATCGCTCACTTTTATATCCCGACATGAGGAGTTAATCGAGAGCAGAGACAAAGATTAATTATTTTTAGTTAATTATCCATCACTAAACCTGAGGTGAAACCAGCAGCAGCTCTTAGTGAACAGTGACAATGAAACTGACGTCTCTGAACCACGAACAACTGGAGCAACAGAAAGACTTCATTTTATTCATCACAAGGAGAAAAATGGGTTGATTTTACAGACGGGAGATGGATGGATGGATGGGTGGAGGATGGATGGATGAATGGGTGGATGGTTGGATGAATGAATGGATAGATGGATCCATGCATGGATGGGAGGATCGATGAAAGGGTAGATGGATGATGGATGGATGTGTGGATTGGTGGGTGGATAGATTGATGGATAAATGGATGAACGGGTAGATGGATGGATAGATTGATGGATGGGTGGATGGATGGGTGGATTGGTGGGTGGATAGATTGATGGATGGGTGGATGGATGGGTGGATTGGTGGGTGGATAGATTGATGGATAGATGGGTGGATAGATAAATGGTTGGATGAATGTGTGGATGAATGTGTGGATGAATGTGTGGAGGGATGTGGATGGATGAATGGATGGGTGGATGGATGAATAGGTGGATAGATGAAAGGATGGATGGATGGTTGGATGAATGGGTGGATGGATGTGTGGACGTATGAATGGATGGGTGGATGGGTAGATTGATGTATGGGTGGACAGATGAGTGGACGATGGATGGGTGGATGGAAGGATGGATGGGTGGTTGGATGATGGATAGATGGATGGATGGATGGATGGATGGGTGGATGGATGAATGGATGGATAGATGGATGGATGGATGGATGGGTGGGTGGATGGGTGGGTGAACAGACAGACAGACAGTCTATAGGCCTGTCTATAGGCCTGTCTGCATGAGTGTAACAAAGCAGTCAGTGTTAATTCCATTTGTTGAAGCCAGAATCCATCGTCTCAGTGACTCAGGGCACAACAACAGATTCCATTACATTTCTTCAGCTTCACAGCTGCTAAATGAACTGGACAGGTGAATGAGGCACGGACCTGTGGGGACCCCAGCAGCAGTAATCAGGGAGTGTCTGGTTCAGATCCCATGTGTGAGCAAAGCAGTGGCCCAAAGTAAGAACCATGATCAGAGCTCTCTGATATATACATATGATGCTCTGATATATACATATGATGCTCCAGAGAACCGTGGCCACGGGGTAAAACAAAACATCATTGCGAGTAAATTCGTCATCCTCTCCGGGCGATGCAAGGGTGAAGGCAACAACTTTTGCACCGGTATTTGTCTATTTGTCTGAGAGAAAACAACCGCCAAGAAACACTCTTCAGGTTTTATCTTCGTTAGAACATGAATGAACTGCAGTTGTACTTTCACACCATTGGAAGTGACAATCTCTGCTTCACTTTGATATGAAATTGTTGGTTAGTTTAAAAACCATGTGCTGTTGAAAAAGTCTGTTTATCCACAGTTACTGTTAATCCAAGCCAGTGTTTCACATTAGACCAAAGCAAACTATCGTTAGTGTCCATAGTGACCAATGCTGCCATAACATCCTTTAAAGCTGCCGTTGCTTCATGATTGGTCCTGTCACAACATTGTGGAATAAAAGAGAAGGTCGACCTACATCGTACCTGTGTTTGACTGACCAAAAAAGAGGGCCCTGTGGGCCGTATCTGGCCCACAGACCTTAGTTTGTCCCAGGTCTGAGCTAGGCCCTTCCAGGTTGACGAACTTTGAACACTTTTTTGTATGTTGAACAATGTTGTACAATGGCAGATGATTATTTTCTTGAACTATAGAACTACTCCAAAACATATCTACAGTATATATGTTGCTGCAGTTTATTATTATTATTTTATTTTTTTGGGAACTTTATTAATCCCTAGGGAGTATCCTTGGGGAAATTATGCCTCTGCATTTAATCCATAACTGTAGTGAGCTCGGGTGTGGGGGGGACCATGCTCAGGGCACCTCAGTGGTAACTTGGCAGTAGAGGGATTCGAACTGGGGGCCTTATGGACCCAAGTCCAAGTCCATGTCCCTATTATTAACTATTTACATCAATTATATTGTTCATTGCTGTGTAATAAAACCATTTTTAATTCATCAGGTTAAGAAACTCTGCTGCATTGACATTATTATAATCCTTTGTAACCCCCCACGGGCCAGAGGAAATTACTTGGCGGGTTACATTTGGCCCCCGGGCCTTAAGTTTGACACATATGATCTATTCTCATAATAAAACCAGTGGAATACAATCATACATTTTTGCATTTTTCTGCATCGTAACTAAAGAGATTTTAGGAACACTGGAACAGGATGGAAACTCCACCAGGAATTGAAATGTGAACATTTTGCTCCAAAGCAACATTCCTCATAAATTCAGTGAAGACAACAATAAAAAAAAAATAAACAAAGCGTTAATTTCAGTCGTAAGTTTGTTTACGTGTGCACGAGCCAAAGCAGCGAAGCAGCTTTTTAATTGGACTATTGTTCAGTCCTTTTATCAAAGCTCAAGAGAGAAACAGATTTATTGACCACAGTCCACAACATGAGGCAACGTAGAATCTTCCTCCAGTCTGTTAGCGTCGTTGATCTGCTCCTTCACTGACCGAAAACACTGACTAACAAACAACACACTGATGGGAACGTCTGCAGAACTAAGACTAAACTTCTTCATACATTCTATGCTGTACCCTTCAAAATAAAAGGCGGAAATGTATATTTTTTTTATTCATGCATGCAGATGTGTTAATCAACCTGGTATGACTGCTTGACTTGATGACCTGAATAAAGTGTAATGGATCATTACCTGTTTACCACTCTTTACTGACAATATATGGCAGAATATTATGTGGTTTTACTTTTTATTTGAAAGATGACAAGGAGAGAAACATATTAAGTACAGACACTCAGAGTTGGGCCCTGCATAATGACCCATCTGCTTCACGGAGAGTCACAGCAGCAGCAGATACTGTTGTCTTTTTTCTGCAGTAGAAGTGATATTGTGGCTGTGAACTGTTTTCTCTTGGCTCACAAGGTCTCCATGTCCTCACCTTTACAGAGGTGCTGCACAAACTTGTTGTCAGGAGTTTAAGAAAAAGAAACTATGACTGGTCTTTACTTTTTTTTGCTATCATTTTGTACATTTGCATCAGCACAGTGGGTGTGTGATGCTGGGGTGTCATTAAAAATGAAATGGGAATCAAAGTTGGATTTCAGATAAAAAATTATAAAAATCAGTTTCCCATAGATTATGTGTAATACAACACTGAACCAGAAGGTGTCTGTGGATCAGGGCTTTGAGAACTATTGGATTTACCATAAATTGTGAAGAACATATCTATGAACTATTATCATAAATGCAACCTTCTCATCAAGGTGGGGGCCGCAAAATATTGTTCCACGGACCACAAATGGCCCACGGGCCGCAAGTTTGAGACCCCTGATCTAGTGCATTGAATAAATGTTATGAATTCTTATATA
>JAFBJS010054590.1:5007-21296 GCA_016785265.1 Paraplagusia blochii | reverse complement strand
AAGAAATAATCAAAAAAAAAAAAAGATTCTGTTTCTGGATTGCGTAACAAATCTCCACTACCACCGTCTTTGCAAAACTGACATTAAAACACAGGACACTTGGGCAGACGATAACTAAGCTCATTGGCCTGAGACGGTACCGTAGTAAATGCTTCGGGGCCGGGTAAGGGAACAAGCTAATTATGGACCCACTCTATTTAAGAGGACTCCTGCTTCCATCTTTAATGAGGAAATTTGCATCTTCCATTAAATTGATATATGCGCACATGCATCGCGTTATGGAATTTTTCATATGAACTGGAGAGGTTAATTTGTGAAGTTCTAAACGCCCACATGAGCTGCAGCTCAGAAAGATCAATTACCTGCCTACCTTTCTACTGGTTTACTCTTTTGGAACATTTAGATTGTTAAGACTTTTCCCCCGACTGAGGAGAAGTTAGAAGAAGAAGCAGCAGAAGATTTACAGGAGGTGGTAACGCGAGCAAGTTTCCTGGAGTATTGAAACGCCTTTGAATCGCAGCCATACACCTTCCAACTTCACCTGCTTAAAGCCCCCCATGTGAGATAAAGGAAAAAACCTTATCAGTAAATATATAAATGAGAGTAAAGACAAGCTAATAAACAGAGGGAATCTAATTAAAAGATAATGTTGACCATTCGGTCACAAATGTTCTATCTTCCCCTGCTAAGGCTTTCTGTCCAGGTTCAGCGTTGATGCTCTCAACTTGGCTGCTGTATCTTCTGTTGTACAACCATTTCCACTTCCTCACTGTGGACTGTGGAAGACGACAGGCTTCAATGTTCTAGCGTCGTATCTCTCACTCTCTAATGCTCTCTCGCTCCCTGTTTCTTAAGGATGCTCTTTACAGTTCCAGGTGCTGCTCAGGGTTTAAAATAAACTCTCACAGCTAGAACCCGCATTTCTATAAAAGTCGTTGTGTCTAAAGGAGCGCATTGAACATATGGCTGCAATTGTATTGTGAGTTTGAGTGAAAATATATCAGGCAAAGGACAGAGAAAAGCCTATTTAATTCTATTCACTAAAGTAATAGAAAAGGAATAATTAGGGAACAACCCACAGCTACACATTGTACATATATACAGTACGTCTATATATGGTCCACTGAGAAGAAAGGCTGAGCTGGAGCACACCTTTGGAAGCTGAATGCAAAATGTAAGAGTATTTGCAAAGGTGTTTTCATGATAATACAATTGGAAGTACTAAAGAAATTTATTGAGATTGAGAAAAAAAAGAGGTACTATCCCTCTCATTCACATCCTTGAACATGCTCTTATTCAAACTGGACTAGCTGACATTACTGATAAAGACTTGTGTCCAAATTGAAAGGACAGACAGGTGATGTAGACTACCACAGGTGGTTCCTATTTAGGCAAAACCCCTTTAAGCCCACATCTCACCAAGAAGCTTGTTCAGCGCCTGAATAGATGTTAAGTTTTGCCGATCACTGATCTTTGCTATGGCACATACATTATATATGTGTACCGGTCAATATATACTGGCCCGGAGTGACGACTGATACTGTTGGAACTCCAACCACGGGCTTCTACTTTCTATCCCATAAAGCTCCAAAAACTTCTCATTTTCAACTGCTGAATTTTGGATCGGATGCTTCCTGAATATATGTATATTGAGTTTTTAATATTTATATAATTTCAATAGTAGTTCATGTATAAAGTCATGAAAAACTAAAACTGAGTTGGGGGGTTATATATTCACCTGTAATGCATATTTTAGTTTTGGGGCCTTTTTATGAATGTAATATATCAGCTTTTAAAGTTATATTTTTCTCAAAATATGCATCAAATATTAAATTTGCCGAATACTAGAACATAGTGGTTAAGGATTTGGACTTGGCACCTGGGAGTTTCTTTTGAGAAAAAGTTAGAGAAGCCAGATTAATTTGGACATGTTCAGAGGAGGGACAGTTGTTATATTGGTAGAAGAATGATCCTAGAGATGGAGCTACCAGGTAGGAGACAAAGAGGAGATTGATGGATGCCGTGATGGAGGACAAGGAGGTAGTTGACGATACAGGGGACAGGGGGAGATGGAAATTGCTAACTCACTGTGGCAACCCCTGAAAAAAGGGACAAGCCAAAGGGAGAAGAAGAAGACTACTTTTTCCTGGGAGTCCCAGATTCGAATCCTTCAGCTGCCTGGTTCAGCTGCCTCATAGCACCACCCTGATCTACATAAACACCATTATGGTGCGATGTGATTCCTGTACCCAGTACTGGATAAGCAGTTGAATGAATGAATGAATGAATGTCCAAAACAAGCATCAAATATAGCATTTGCAGGGTGCTAGTGCCTTTTTTTGGACTCCATCCTTCCTCTTTGAGGACGGCGAGACTTTCTGCAAACATGTCTTGCAAGTGGGATGACATTTCAGACAGAGGAACTGACCAGAGCTATCTCCAGAGCGGCAACTGCACATTCCGAACGAACATCGCCCCCACAAACCGGCTGCTGGAGGGGAACTTGAAAGAACAGGAGGGGAAGCAGTGATGCACCTCTGAAGATGGTTCAGCATCGACCACTGACAGCCGACTTCAAAGACCCAGTTATGAACATGACAGGCAGCCCGACTCGACCGCGTTTGAATTCCACCGCACATTTTTTTTTTTATCAAGAATTTATGGCCTTTTTAAGAACACCTTATTTATTTATTTATTTATTTTGCAGCACCGGGGATTTTATTTGACTGTACATCTCATCACTGACACGGTAACTTTTTTTTTCGCAGGTCTCCTCTTGATGCCGACGTGAATAGGACTTGCATTTTCATGAGGCCCTGATGTTATTTCTCGCGGCAGCCGCTGATATTAGCCCCTTTGATTCCTGAGGAGTTCTGAAGAATCGCTGCAAAAGCCCCTTAAGGCACGAGTTGTTTATTTGCCCTGCTATATATTAATCCAATTTATTTGACTCAACTCACACCTTGTGGAGAATTGTAATAGAGCAGATGAGTGCACAGAAATCTCTCGCGTACAGCAAAAACTAAATTCTGGCAAAGTTCAGGTGCCAGCCGGCTTTTCAACACCGATGATGAAAAAAAAATCATATATACATATATATTATAAAGTCCTTTTAGAAGTTCAGAAAAGCTTATTGCATTTAGGGCATCTAAATGAATGTGCATGTATAAAAAAAAGCTCACAAATGGTTAAAAAAAGTATTTTTTTTCCCTGAAACATATTTTAATTGAGTCCACAACATTTTGTGTTTTGCAGATGATTGATTAAGGAATAAAAACAGAGCGACGGAATATCGCATAACCTTTTCAGTCATGTTTCCATTTCATATGCATTGCCCTTCTCTCAGACTAAAGTCACTCTGGAGAACGACACTGGCAGTGTATCCATTTCTTTCACTACATAAAACATTAAGCTCAACATCGCAGCTACACAGTCTTGTTTGTATGAAAAGGTTTTGATGCACCTGAGTGTGAGGCCATCTGTGTTTGCATGTGTGTGTGTGTTTGCAGTGTCATCCTAACCTGGAAAATGACTTATTAAAATGAAATTACGCAGCGCCCTGACCCATGGCAAACGGCATGAGCTGCAATTTGTCAAGCAGTTGAGCTGTGAATAAAATCTGATTGGTAATAATTTGGCTCTGCTGTTGATCCCATCCCATCCACCACTGCTTTTTTTTCTATCTAACTCACTTCTATCTCCCACCTCTTCTGTTTCATCCTGGAAGTGTTGGTGGTTTGGTGGAATATTACTAATGTAGTAATCTGGGGTTATGGAGCGAATCGCTGTGATGATGGTAAGTGGGTGGTGGTGAGGTGATGGTAGGGTTATATCAAGCAGGGAAGAGCTGATGGTAATGTAGAACGGCAAAAAAGACTCCTGATCTTCATTAAAAAGAAGAGCTAGGGTGTAGGAAGTTTTTCTATTAACTCTTTGCAAGAGTTATGAAACTTCAAATCTTAAATCAACTGTAATAGTTATTATATAATAAACCAACCTTGGGAGCACAAGCCGGTGTTTTTTTTTTAGTGCTGGTGCCAAGCCAGGATAAATGGTGAGGTTTGCATAAGGAAGGGTGCCGTAAGACTTTGGCCAAATCAAAGATGCAAGACAACAAAATAATTTGATTTGCTTTGGCAGCCCCTGAAAAAATGGACAAGAACACGAAAGTAAAAGAAGAAGAAGGATAGACAGAATCGAGAATGAGAATATCAGAGTGACAACAAAGGTGGGAAGGCAAGTAGAAAAAGCTAGAGAAGCCAGATTGAGATGGTTTGGACTTGTTCAGAGGAGGGACAGTGGACACATTGGTAGAAGAATGATTCTAGAAATGGAGATACCAAGTAGGAGACAAAGAGGAGATTGATGGAATGCATGAGGGAGGACATGGAGGTTGTTGGAACCAGAGTAGAAGATACAGAGGACAGGGGTGAGATAGAAAATGGACATTAGATAAGTAGCAAGAGGTATCCTACGACTTCAGTGCTGAGTTAGCATGCTATTCACTACGAAGGCTTGGTGGTAAAGACAGCAGACTTCAATAGAGAACGTTTTAGGTGGACTCCACTAGCTCAAGATATCAATATGCTATCACCAGCAAATTCATTTCAGTGAGTCCAAAGAAAACCAAGTGTACTTCAACCCTGGTACCCAGGAATTAGAATTGACAGAAGTGAAATAATTGAACACTGAATGGCCATCGATTTTAAAATGGACGAAACAATCTCTACTTCCAAGTTTTATAAGATTTAATATTTTTCATTCAACCAAAACTTATTTGATAAATGAAATGAGATAAGTGGGTATAGCACTTGTAGCGTTAAGGACGTTAAGGTGCTGTGGTAGCTCTAGGCAGGTTGATGTAGTTTTCGCAAAAAGCAGCTCCTAAAAATTGCTCCCCACAGGCCTCAAGAAAGATATTCTATCCCTCCATTGCTAACAGAGCAGAGCCTAAAATCACCTTCTCCATCAAAGTCATCTCCCTCTGTATTACATAATATGTACAGGAAATCCAGCCGAGGAAACACAGGGCCCCGCGTGTGCATGTAAGCTGCCATCTGTGGTGAGACGTTAGCTTTATTTAGTAGGAGAATTGGAAAGCTCAGTGAAAGACAGGTGGCCATAACAGAGGAGGCTTTCGATTTGTCACACATCTGAAGACAACCCTTGGTTTTGTTTACAATTGCATGATTTATTCAAAGTCTCATGTGAACTGCAGGGTTTTTTTCTTCTTGTGAGCAGCACTGAACATTGCCTTTGAACAAAATTAGGAATTTTAAAATGAGACAAAAAATATGAAAGACCTTTTCATACCGATATGGGCAAAACGTTTGGCTCAAGGGCCAGAATGGTGTTCCAAATTTGACTGTTTTACTCTTTTTTTCATCCTACCTAGAATGAGCACATACTTCTTCTACCCTGTCCTTGAGTCAAATCCACTACCCAATGTCCCCCCCAAAGACATATATCACATATCTAACTGGTGCCACTATTTTACGGGTTTGCTGCCACTGGGGAACTGGACAAGCTTGACTCCGTCAACCAACTCCACAAAGCCATCACCCTTTGGAAAGCATCTACTGAACATCTGAAAGTTCAGGGATTGGATCCGTCAACTGTGGTTCTCCCTAAGGTTTCTACCTTTTTGTTTCCCCTGCGACAAGGGTTTAATTCTAGTTGTTTTTTCTTATCCTGGCTAACAGTTTAAGGATAGGGGATGTTACAACCCTGGGAGACAAACTTTGTTTTATAAATGAAGCCTATATAAACAAAATTGGATTGATTGATAAATATATGCCATTGTGACGATGAAATACACACCCCTGCACACAATGAAATTTGACCTTGGTATCTAACCCATCCTATCCAAAGTGTAAAGAACTCTCCAGACCCAAGTCCAGTTCCTTAACCACAAGGCCACCACCGCCTCATAAATAACAATGAGCTTTCAAGATAGTGTGGTATCTGGTTCATGTGGAGCAAAGACGTCTCCGCTGACACTGACTTTTTTGGAAACTGAATAGTTTATTGCAAAGAAATACAGCATCCAATCAGGTAACCGGTCTGCCTGGAGGAACCCTGGCCAATGCAGATTTCCTTGCGGACATTCGCAAATCAACTGCTTATATTCTCTTTTGGTGACCTATGGAATGCACTAATTTGGTGATTCTGCACCGGCGTTACACAAGTCTTTGGAATTCCGACTTCTGATGTAACTGTACCTTTTGTAGCTTTGAGTCGAACATGTGCTCTACATCGCACTGCACGATAACATCAGCAAGGCGCCAGCACAGCAGACACCTCAAGCACCCGTGGTACTTATGGGCACTGAACGGCTTAGAGCACCTATAGCCTTATTCATTTATAGGCACAACACATGTGGACGGTCAGTTCATGTCCAGGGTACGCCAACCAAAAGTAGATGTACGGGTATTGTAGGCCGCTTGCTTTAGGTGTAGCACCTCAGAGTAAACACACAAATAAAGGAACCTGATTGCCTTACATGGAACACACCAGGGGTAAGCACACTGCACAAAAACAAATGTACTTTAGATACTCCTGTAGTTTCATAGTCATAGTTTTGTGACATCAAATGACTACGCCAAATAATAACATCAGTATCACACCAGGACGTGAGAATCCACACATATCCATTATATTACCCTTGATGTAGACTCGCGGGGGAGCTTATCCAATCACGGTAAACATACATGTTACCTTTGAGGTAGGGCCAGCTAGATGGCCCTGATGTCATAATTTGGCGAGCTGATTGGTCTGAGCCCTGTCAACTGAAAGGACAATAGGCAGATCATTCACTTTTAATTCTGAAGGCTTCAGATTGCCTTCAGATAGCAACACTTGCTAGCTGAGATATGATTGGATATTTTTTTATCCAACTTTTTAATTGTCTTTTTATATTATTACAAAAATAATAATATGATTTTATTTAAAAAATATTTATGAATAAATATGTTTTTCTGAGCATGTTATGGCCAGCAGAGAAGGCTTTGCTGGCCCTGACAGCCCACCATTGGATTTGACAAGTTCAAGTGACCATCCTATGTGTTAATATATGCAACGGCAGCGCCCAGGCACTACAGCAGTGAACGTGTGCACACGACATATTCGACTGAGTGGTTAGCACAGTCCTGTGGAAATCACAGTGCTGTCACGCTAATGGTAAAACAGGAGCAGATGTCCTACAGTATCAATTAGGTATGCAAAACACAGAGGAGGCAAAAAAAAAAAATCCCCGTAACATGTGCTGGGGCTATGAAACACATTCAGTACAAGTAAGGTAAATAGACACACACATGCTAATGCCTCTAAACACCTGTATAAATACATTCATACATATGCAGATGCACACACTCCCACTGTGGATTTCACACTGTTGTTGTAGCTCAGGCTTTTTCTCTCCACTTAGCCGGAACAGACAGTCAAAGAGAGGCTTTGAGAAACTGCAGCAGAGCATCAGGGGCCATTATTATTACCATTACTGTCACCGTGCCCACCGTCAGGTATCGCTGCCTCCAGGCACTCTAGTTCCCCATCAACATTTGATATCTGTATTGACCTATGCACAATTTTCTCACTTTAAAGCCCCTTTGTGTCTTAAATTAAGACGGCGTTTTTCCAAAGCGTCCACATACTTTAAACCATTTTCCCTGACACCACCTATTTAGCGCTGGACCTTGTGACTCACTTAAAGGCTGTGCTGTTGACATCTGTCACATGACAATGGGGGAGTCTTCCTCCAGAGACATACAACTTAAATTCCCTCTCAGAGCTAATAGAAATTTAACTCTGCCCATAACTCTGCTGGGTCCTCTAGGCTAGACACTAGGCAGGGCCCAGGAGGAAATAGCTCCAGATGTCATTTACTTTACTGTTCTCTTCTTATCTTTTTCATTTCTTCCCTGTTCTCTGCACCCATATCTTTTCATGATGTTTGCTGTCATTGGCAGTAGCTTGAGTGGCCCTGTCGTGGAAATATTGATTTCTCTCCCAGCTTTTCTCTACCCCCTCTCCTCAACGATCATTTCCCCACCTCTTTTTCTTTGCTTCATCTGAGGTTCTGGGTTGATTCCTGAACAGACCACTTCACGGGAAACTCATTTGGCTCCTCCACTTTCCCCCCTTTTTGTTCTACTGTCTCATATTTTTTCCTGGTACAGGATTGTGGTGTCACATTAGGGCTTCGCTGCCTTTGAAAGTACTCTCCATTATTGAGTAACTGAAAGTAAAAGACAGGGTGTGTTCTCCGCCAGTATTTTATTGTACTCTTTTTCCACCATCCAAAAAAAAAGGCCAGACAGTTAGTTTAAATAAAATTACTTTCTAGGAAATATTTTACAATGAGACAGACCTACAGAAGTCAAGCCCCTTGGAAGTGTTTTAAGTAAAAGTAGAAATATTATTGCTTTAAACTTAGTCTCTATCTAAGGTTTCATGTTTTTATTGAATAATGTATTTATTTTTTTCAATCAGTCCCTAAACCTTTTGTGATATCGGGACCAATCAGCCGCTAAGGTTGTTGTTGTGGTCCAATAGCGGGTCCTGTTGGTTGTTGGATATTTTATACTTTACTCTTTCTCTTTATTTTGAGTACAATAAAAAAAAAAAAAAAACAACATGCCCATCAACTGCCCCATGAATTGGTCCACAGACCTTAGGTTGTGAACCCTTAATTAACTAACTCTTGCATTTTCTAAATTCTTATCAATAATAAGTAATTATAAAAAAATACAAAAAAGTTTGCAAAACGCTAAACACATCGTCTTCTTTGACTTTTCTGTCTAATTACTTAAACCCATTGACAATAATCTCTTCTCCCTCAACAGATGCCCCGAATCTGCTGCCGATGAGGACGTCAGCGTTGGCTTTACTAGCTCCCATTTGTAGTAAACAAATGCACCTGTCTCTGTTTACCATCTCAGCTATATTACCCCTGACAACACACTGTCGCCAAGTGATATGCACAGACAAGGAGCAATTCATCTTTATTGCATGTAATCATTTCCGGAAAAAAAAAAAAAAAATCGACAAAATCTTTCAACTGACGTGAGAGCGATCGTGGCACAGACATATTTTACCCCCATAGCTCCCCCAACCCTTGTGCGTGCAATTCATCACATTACACAGTTGATCCCACCGGTTCAAAGTCATGTAAAATGTCAGAAAGTATTTTTTTTTCCCACCCTCTCTTCTTTAATTTGCTTGTGTTGTTCACATTAGCTGCAGATGTGATGCTATACCATTTACAGTAGCTGTGTGATATAACGGCGTTTATTAGCGGATATGATTAAAGTCAGCCAGGAGGGGGAGCAGGCAGGTGCTTGTCTGATGAGCAGAGTGACAGTGTTAATAGACTGAGGCTCCAGGGGGGTGGCCTCTGTTTGCAGGAACGATCTGTCTTGATTTCTGCACATTGCCTTCTTCAATTACACTAAGTGTTTAGCGCTAGTCACAGCCAACCTGGGCATGCATCGACTATCGGCGGGGATACAGGAGCGGAGCATACATTATGCGCACTACATTATGCATGAAAAACAAAAGGGAAACGAGTCTGTTGTGATATCAGAGGAGATGGCTTGAGTGAGCAAGTGCAGGGAAGATGGTTCTGTATCAAGAACAAACAACCACTCCGCAAATGCATGGTCCAGCACATGAGGCCAGGACTCAGCAGTTTATCTTTACCTTAAAGAAAAGGGACACTTTTTCAAGGACTCAGATGTGCATATTTTGGACAAGGAGGACAAGTGGTTTGAGAGAGGCGTGAAGGGAGCCATCTATGCCCATCTGGAACAACCAACCTTGAATAGAGGGGTAGGTCTGCGTCATCAATTGTCAGCTACAGACCATTCTGCCTTGAGGTCCCAACCTAGGAAGTTTTAACTGCTCATCAATACCAGAGGAGGCTTCTTTAGACAGGTGTGACATTGAGACAATGACACACAATGAGTGACAGGAAAACTGCTCATACAGGAGCAGTTCTCGGCCCAAAAAGATGTGACCAAAACAACTCTTCACACCTTTGTCCAGAAGTGATGGGAGTGGTCTAGAGGAGTAGAACTACCAGGGTTCCCTCTGACATCAATTCCCGTTGAGGAATGAACCGTCTTTCAACTCCATGAAGACGTCCGGTTGCTGAAAACTAAACCCTTTTTGGATATCATGACCTGGATAAATGAGAATCTTCACAAACAATTTTCTTGTGAAATTCTGAGTAGAGGAAAAAAAGTGCAGCTTCCGACCCTCCCACTAGCCTGCAACCAGCACTAACCTGTAATCAGTTGATGCTGCTGCACCATCTTTGAGATGTGTAGCAACTCCTCTGCTCAGCATGAAGAGAGATGACGCAGAGATAAGGCGTTGAGGGATACTCGCTATTCACAGAGGCGCAAAGGGAATTAAAGGTGTCCTCTCTCATCTGAACCAGGGTATTATCTTCATCACCTAACCTCTTCATCTGACAACATGCAGCACCTTTACTCAAGATAAGACCTAATCTGGACTCTGGCCTGTGTCCTTATTTGCTAGTGTCAAGGTTATAAGCTACAATTGCGGCTACTCACTGTCCCTAGTTAATCACACCGGACAACACTGAAGGAAAAAATAAATTGATGCCTTCTACAGGTTATAAATTACCACTGAGGAGAGACAAAAAGAGAGATTTGAATAAGGTTGTCGAGCCTTATAAAATCAGAACAGCATCTCCATGCAACATAAAAGTGTGTTTTTGGAGAACATGCAAGAATATAAGTGAGACAACGTATTATTGCAAAAAGACTAGAAATGTTATGGTCTTTGCACAAATGTTATGGTCTTTGTACAAATGCTAATCAGAAACCGCAAACTTGATTAAATCCTTGGTCATGGATAGGGATGTCTGATATAAGTGGAATTTTGACGATTCCGGTATTGCTCAAACACTTAATTTCTGATATCGATATTAACCAATACCGATATATGCAGGTGATTTCCCCCAAATTATTGTGATGCCAGACTAAAGGCGTTCTATAAATAACAGTACTTCAATATAAGTTATAGAAAATGCCACATTTATTTTTAAAGATTTTGTGTGAAACAGTCTTTGATTCTTTGTGTAGCATTTGAATAAACAAATAATGTCCAGTGTTGGACAGAATAACTTTCCAGAAACAATAATTAACATTGTAAACTGGGCTCATTCTGCCTTCAATACAAAAAGGAAAATAAAAAGACACACAGTCTGAGAAACGTATATACGATTAAACATGATTCGACACAGCTCTTTGTCTTCACCGATTTCATTCCGTGTTGTTTCACTTTACTTTGTTGCATAAAAAAGCTTTTTGCATCATCATGTCGCTACCTGGCGAGCGTGAACATGGCTCCTCCATACGGCACGATCCTCCATCAACGACGCTAGCTCACTGGCAGACTTGGCTCTGGTGTCCTTCAGGGTGTCTACGTACGAGGTCTGGGGACGTCCTATTCCTCTGTGACCATCTCCCATAGCACTAGTTTCTGGGTGCTCAACTCGGGGTGGCGATGGCAGTGTCCTGCTAACTGGAGTCTCTTGGCAGCTATCTTGTCAGCGATTGCGGGCAGTTCACCATACAGCTCTTCATTGGTTGTGCGTGAGCTCCAGTTTATGTTCAGGACCTTCCGTAGAATGCGTGTGTAGGTACCGTTGAGGGACTTCTCCATTGCATCATCCATTGCCCAGCTCCCGCATCGATAGATTAGGATGGACTCCACCGTTGCAACAAAGAATCTTTTCTTCAGGCGAGGGTTCATGTTGGACTTCCAGATCCTGTCCATGCCGTGTCCATGACACAGGAGTCAAGATACTTGAAGTCCTCTTTCTGTGCAAGGACGGTGCCGTTGCGAGTGACGAGAGGAGAGTGCCTAACGAGTGGAGGGTGTTTGTCGATGTTGTAGGCCAGGTACTTGGTTTTGGGGCCGTTGAGACCGAGACCTACTTTGTTGCATTCGGTCTCGACTCTGAGGAGAAGTTCCTGAGCTTGCTGTATGGTCTCACAACTCCAGAAAAACTCCAAACCAAGAATATTTAATGTAGCAACGAGCATTTTTGTTGTGCTTTCAGGTGCGTTTTGATGACATTTATCACGTACCGTCAAAGTGTCAGGACCCCGTAAGGGTGTCTAGCGTATTTGCATAGTCCCGGTTTTGCAGCGTCTGATTTGGAATAATGGTGGAAAACCCAATACTGATTTGCTCCTAGATTATTTATTTGCCCGATATCGAGGCGATAGTATTAATGGACCAATATAATCGGCTAGCTACACTTTTAGTCTTAATATTCCCAAAAATGACCATTAGACCCAGGGGTGTGAAGACAGGAGGTGGTGAACATTGGGAAGACAAAGTCATTGTAAATTAAAAATTAAGACAGTAACAGTTTAGACTTCAATATCATGACATAATTATTTCCAAAAAATATGTCTTATTTGATTATTTGTTTAAGAAGAAAGTGAATGAATATTTCTACTGAACATATGTGTTTTTTTTTTTCCATTTCTAAATTCCTATAGACGTTGCACTAACCTTTCTCAACAGTGGAATAACAGAGGCTTGATTCCGGCACTGCTGCTCTTTAGATTGCTCTCTCGGTGTCACTTGACACAAATAAGACAGTGACGCCCGGAATGTGGCACCTCTTACCTCTGCATTGAGGGGTGGGGATTGGGGGTGGACGCATGCCATCTTTTGACCCACTGATGCATTTCAGAAAAGGTCGAGCTGACAGTTGTCATTTCATCAATCCTCCGATGTGACTCTGTCAATCTTCTCTGGGACCGTTTTGCAGGTGGGATGGAGCGGAAAGAATATAGTTGAAGATATTTTCTATCCTGTTTCTCCACCACTTTGTCCCTCATTTTACTGAGAGTGGGCCTGGGGGGGTGGAGTTGACCTTCATGGCCACCTTATCTCATGGAAAGGTTACAGCGAGGCCTCTTGGAAAACCAGAGGGGTGGGGAGAATCGATCTGAGGCTTTCTTTTATTTATCTCGGTGGACATGCTTCTCTTGGTCTTCTTCCAGACCGATGGTGAGAAGGAGAGATAGCAATCTATTAGTGTTATAGCAGATATCCTTCTCCTGCGTCCCTTGAGTTCCTCTGTCACATCCCAACTTTATAGAAGCTCGTAGCCCCGGGCCAGATGAGTTTGCTCAATGAAACCTTGATGTCGCTAAAATGGGCTAGCTAAACATCTTAGAGTCAACAAGAGCAAGGGAGTGATGAGACATCAGGTTGTCACTAGGTCATAGCACCACTTCCATATCTTAGTTCATCATATACTGTATAAATAGCAAGTATGGTCCAATTTTTGAGGTTAGGTTTTGAAACAAAATGACAAAAACAATAATAAACAGGGTGTTATCTGTCTGTTACATCAGTTCAGTCCATGTACATGTACAACTAGTACAACTAGTGAATTTTCATGTTGTTATGATTTTGAATATTGCTTAAAAATGTGATTCAGTGGCCAAATGCAGCCGCAGTTGGCTTTTTTATCCGGTCCAAACTTGTCCATACCACTTGCATTTCCATTTTCACGGGCTAATTCATTGCTGGGGGTCAGCAGTCTCCACAACTGCTACCCAAATCACATTGCACCCATCACATCACATCACACCATACCTCCCTGCAGGTTGTGAGCCCACTGGAAACCAACTGCCCTAACTGGGATATGAACTTACCCAAAAAGTTTAAATCCTGAACTTTGCCTCTGGGCCAAAGTGGTACCACCAACTTGTCCTTATTATGTTCAAGGAATGATTATATTTCTGCCTTTTCAGGAGCTTTACTAACCAAGAGAAGCTGAGGTACACCAATCTGCCAGAGGATGCTCAACAACAGGACTGGCATTCAAAGGTTTGCCCAGTGAACGTAGGCCACAGGGGATTTGTAGCCATCTCAACATCTTGGCAGCTTAGGGAGTTGGGGGTGTGTATGAAGGCCAACAGGCTGGCAGTCAGGGACCTCTCCATGGCAGATGAATAGGGGAGCCAGTGGCAGTGGATTATAAAGGAGGACCAGACTCTGGCCTTCATGGCTGATGGGAGTGAACCCTCTGGGGTTGTCGTAGGTCTGTCAGAGAAACACTCATGAAGGAGGGCGCCCACTTGAGGACTCAAAGAAAGCCGTCATTGACCGCCGTGTCATACTCCATTTCAAGTCTTAGGTATTTACTTAGCGCTAGTAACACCTAGTTCTATATATATATTGTCATGACCTGGTCCCCTTGTCCTGGTCCACCTGGACTCCAATGTCAAATTTGATTCCTCCAGCTCCACCCGTAATGTAAATAACAAAAAAAAAACGTCACCTCATCAGACATGGTTTTAATACTTCTTCATTACCCACCCATCATGGTCAATTATGCCCTGCTTCCCCCACCTTTATCTCCTTAACCAGGGTCCTCATCTGCTGCTCGTGTCACGGCCTCCGAAAATAAATAATTCAACGTAGAAGGGAGGGAGAATTTACAGCTCCTACACCAGCTCGTCAGGCCGTAAATTCTGAATGAGGGGATTCCAGAGGAGAAACGGGAGAGTAGAGAAGGGAGAAAGCGCAGAGTTGGACTGTGGGGGAGTGGTCCCCCCTGAGGGCCGTAGTCTCTTATTGGTACCATCATAGAGACACCATTGTAATATTGTATTCATAACAGTGGGTTTGCATTTGTCATGCAGATGATTAGACCTTCCATCACTACACATAAACACTGGTATGCATACGTTTATGTATGTATGTGTGTGGTGGACACGTGGCACAACCCTCCCTCTGTCCCTTTTTTCTAGAATATGAATGTCAGAAAAAAAATATATACACATACATATGCTTATACCACATAAAGCCTCTAGTTTTCCCTCAGTATTAGGAGAATCTCTATAAAACACACACTGTGTCCATTTCCCTGCTTGGCTGTCCCTATATACGGTGTTCAGCAGGGCGCCAGCATCACAGAATATCAATGGTTTAATGAGGCGAAAGCTCTTTCTGATGTGCCGCAACATTGACTCTTTGAGGGGAACACGGCGAGTGAAACGACTCGGTGAGGTGATAACAACGCCCCCTGATGGACTGCTTGCCAACGCCGGATGCCCCCAGTAGTGCCTCATAAAATAGCTGCTCGTGATGATACAAAATGTATTTTTTACTCTACCAGGAATTCTTGCCTTGAGTTCTCTCTACAGTTGATATCAGGATCTACAAAAATGATGAAAGTTGGTGTTTAAAAACTCTCTATTTGGTTATAACACAATCATGACCATCATTTTAATTGTAATGACTTATTTTACATCAATGCCAGTCCCCATGTCATGTTTTAGTAACCATTGTTGGCGGGGAGTACAAAAAATTTTTACTATCTGTGGTCCGAAAGGATGGTTTCTCCGGGACACGCAGACAGGACTGTGTGGCAGTGGAGTCTGTCTGCTGCCTGTCGGTATGTGTGTGGTAACTCTCACAGTCATAAGTGAAAAGACGCCTGTGCACACTAACTCAACCATTGCGTTGAAAATGAGCTAATTGGTTAGACATAGGTGCACACTAACTGCCAAAAGAGTGCAGTTGCTTTACTTGCGCATTGCCAAAATCGGATCGTTAACTGAACATTGCTATAAGAAAGTAGTCATTTTATATAGTCATTTCAGCGCTGCTACATTGTTGTTTATCTTTATTATATTAAAGTAAAGTAACTAGTTATTAGTTACTTTTATAATTACGTAGCAAGCAATGTAACTAATTACTTTTTCAGAGCAGTAACTAGTAAAGCAATACTTTACTTTTTTAAACTAACTTGCCCAACACTGATTGTAGCATCTCTTAACATCTTCGGATATCATTTACTTTGCCTTGTGCTGTTATATACTGCGGTGAGGTTTGTGCATTTGTGTTTCGTGAATGTTCCCTAATTTGACCATTTGACCACCTGTGCATCTAACTTGAATTCTAATTTCAATTTATACTGTACTATTAACATTACTTTCAATGGTTGTGTATTTAGTTTATTAACCTAATATTTATTCTTTCTTTTTCCATTCTACAATTCCACTGTCAACTGATCAACCAAATCCCTTCCACTTAGCTCACCACCCACAAAGCTGATAGTAAGGTGCAGTGTGATTTGGGTGACAGAAGTGGATACCCGGTAACTGATAAGCATATGAAGATGAATGAATGCTAACGCACCGTGGGGAGGGTGAATACATGTGGGGAACATTTGCAAAGCGTAGATATATACGCAAATATATTTTGAACGTATCCACTATAAC
>JAFBJS010054589.1:43568-93319 GCA_016785265.1 Paraplagusia blochii | reverse complement strand
AGGTATTGTTGAAATATTTTGATCATAATGTCAGGAGAAATTAGTCCAAGCCTCGGAGCTCATATGAAGACGCACTCGGACTAATTGCACAAAACGCTTTCAGAGGAGGAGACTCCTCTAATAATATTAAATATTAATAGAGAAATGTTAAATGTACTGAAATACACATTACTGAGTTTTAAGTTATTTTGAAGAAATCATAACATAATATAATCTTGGATAAGGAATGTATCATGAGAAAGTTTATAATCTTTAGGTAGTTTTAAAAAATCTTTCAACCATCAATCGATTAAAGTTGTAGCCTAAAACCCCACAGCACCTGGAAAAATGTGCTGTTGAATTATTTAATTTGCAGTACCTCACAATTTTCCAAACAAGTACTTAAAGTTGAACACAGCACTGACTACAGTTTCATGAAAATCTGATGTCATGAAAACAGGTTACTTGCCTACATCAACATAAATGTGACATCAAAAGGTAAAATCAACGTAGACTGGCATGATGAGAAGCTCCTTTACATTTTTGAATGCACCATTTTCTGTGGCAACAGCGTCGCATCTTGTCCCAGAATAGTAGAGTATGAATTAATATGAGGATAATTTGGTACAAGCCATGTTGTACAGGAGTATGCACAGACACACAAAGGCAAAGTGGATGTAGTAATCAGCAAAAACTAAAGGCAATTCTGTTCTTTACCAGTTTAAATGTCGAAAAACAAATTACAAATTACTTTTTATCATAATTATGATTTTTTTCCATTATTGGTTTTCAGCTGACACTGTTAGATAAGGGTTACAAATGTCACTTTCTGTGATACAAGGGTAGCTGCACTGTCTGCAGTGTTTGTGACATGCATTTGAGGTCTTTCTTTTCAGGTTAATTGTTTATTCTTTTGGTGGAACCTTGTGCCCCAACCGACTGTTTCACACGTCTCGTGCTTTGCTTTTTTTGAACAGATTTTGCCAATGTTTCAGTTTCCTCTCTAGGCTAATTGTGCTAGGAGCTCAACTTCATGCAATGTTCCATCTACAGTTTTTAAAAAAAAGTTTTTCTACTAACCTGCCCTGTATTATTTTTCCAGTGACTATCTGTTCAAACTCCTCCTCATTGGAGACTCTGGTGTAGGAAAGTCCTGTCTTCTGCTGCGTTTTGCAGTAAGTATCCTTTCTTTCTTTACGTACTTATTCGCGGTCCATTTTACTTTCCTGGTGTGCAATGGAATGGATACCACTTCCTCCTGTCTCCCTCCACAGGATGACACATACACAGAGAGCTACATCAGCACCATTGGAGTAGACTTCAAGATCCGCACCATTGAGTTGGATGGCAAAACCATCAAACTGCAGATTGTGAGTGCTAAAAAACACAAGTTACAATTTTCCGTTGAATTCAGATACAGGTTTAACATTGTTGCATTGTTAATTATTTGAGAATGTTGCTGAAAAAACCACCCAATTAAGATGATTATATAAATACAGTGACTTTGCCTTCACTGGGCTTAGCAGTGCACAACCAAACCAAAATGATTTTAACTGAAGATGTGTTGTTAACTCACACTTTAGTTGAAGCCAGCATTCTTTTGACCATGACGACATTGTCACAAGGGGAAAAAAGACTAAAGATTTTTTTGAACAGTTCTCTCTGTGGTAGTTTTAAAGCTTTTAGCAACTGCTGCCACCTAGTGCAAGAGCATTCTGTTGTTCTGCCTGTCACATGGTTATCATAGGCATTATTTTCTGTGAACAAGTAATAGTTTTGAGACTAATGATGTTGAATCATTTTCTATGGTACATCTGATGATCCCTCACACAAACATGCCATGGTACAGCGATAAACTGATATATTTTTTTTGTTGTTAATATTTATTCTGGTGATTGTCAAATATTTTTTTTATTATCAGTAGGAAGGAAAGTAAACAAACACCTTGTCATTGTGACATTGTGATTCACACCACAGCACACAACAGAAATCGACCTCTGTATTTGACCCATCACCATAGTGGACAGTGGGCAGCTTTGAGCGCCGGGGGAGGTGTGAGTGTGGACGGTACCATGCTCAGTGGACCTCAGTGGTATTTGAACCTGGAGGCCTCAAGACCCCAGTCTGGTTCCTTAACCACACTCTAAAACTTCAATTTTAACATTCAGCAATACATTTAGTATTTTGTTATAGGATTTTACTTTTTTTTTCTTTCCTCAGTTACATTAGTACGCCTGACTCAAAACATAGAGACTGCGGGTCCTGGATTCTAATCCTAGAAGAACTTCTTCCTATTACTTGTCAGGGCACCAGTGCTGTTGTTTACACAATTTCCCTAAATGATATGAAGAAGAACTTTTCTTTCTTTCTCATCACTGGTGATTTTACTCAAAACCCTGCCTTTGATTTTTTTCCCCAATTGCAATCATTAATGCTTAAAGGCCATATTATCACTGCATCTAGGAGAAAAACTCAGTCTTGAATTTGCTTTGGTTTAATCTTGTTCGATTCTGCATGATTCTGTTAGGAATTCCTTCTGGGTCTGCACTTTTGGTCATATGCACCTGGGTCAAACTATGTGTCTGTTTCTCCTTGTTTCAGTGGGACACTGCAGGTCAGGAAAGATTTCGCACCATCACCTCCAGTTACTACCGTGGAGCTCATGGCATCATAGTTGTATATGATGTAACAGATCAGGTGAGTGTTTGGTAATCACAACTAGACAGACTTACTTTCAAATAAGACTTTACCTACACGACATACTTCATTTGAGTGTCCCTCACTTCATAGTTGTATTTATTTGGGTTTCAACGTGTTTTTTTTTTAAATGCCTGCCTGGGTCTCTCTCTCTCTGTCTCTCTTGCAGCTCAGTCAGTACAGTGCTGTAGTGGAGCGAGTTTGTGTGTATTAATGTTCTGCCACTACGCGTACACACTTATTGTTAATGCACACGAGAGACGTTGTCCGTGATTGTATTGCTTTAAGGGGTGTGTATGTGTACATGTACACTTGAGTGAGAAGTCTGAAAAAGTCCTAACTTGTGTGTGGACTTCATAGAGCTGCTGGCACCATGAATGAAACATTACTTTGTTGCTTTGCTCCCTTTCCATCATATTTAATATACAGAATTATTCAGCCCCTGAAAGGCAACACATTGTGGAACAGGCTTCTACTGCAATTACAGCTGCAAGTCTTTTGGGCTAAACCTCTACCTGCTCTGCACATCTAGAATTAATAACGGGCAGCCAACATAAGAGAATATACACTTACAAAATGCCAATTTCTATTACGCCAGGTGATGGCAGTAGACTTGTGGTTTGCCGGCATAGTGTCCACTTTATAGAGTAGAATACAAAATTACGAAAAGCAATTCTATATTTCACCAGATGATGGCAGTAGACTTCTTGCTTGCCAGCACGGTGTCCACATTATAGAGTAGAATACAGACGTACAAAAAGCAATTTTATATTTCACCAGAAGATGGCAGTAGACTTGCGTGAAAATAAGACGAAATAACTCTCAGAGACGAGACATCTCGCTTGACAAAACCACTGTTTTTTCAGCCAGACCTGCCCGGCTCACTCCAGCCAAAATCTTTAAGTGGTACATGTTGATGCAGGTCAACTATTTTTCACACATCTGTACAACATTCTGGATTAAAGAGGAGCAATCCATTTGTATAATAACAAAATTCATCCTCAAATAACACAATGTATTTTGGCATCAAAAGTTGGTCTGATTTTAAAAGGCATCCCATAAAAATGTTTGTCAATAGTATTTTGAGATCATTTGCAGCCATTATCATTTTCAAGTCGTCTTGATATGTGACGACTTCTTCTTCTCTCTTTGCAGGAATCCTACAACAATGTCAAGCAGTGGCTTCAGGAAATCGATCGCTATGCTAGTGAAAATGTAAATAAGCTGCTGGTTGGCAACAAGTGTGACCTGACCACCAAGAAAGTGGTGGACTACACAACAGCTAAGGTAAGGCCATCGAAACGGATACAAAAAGGAGAAACAAAAATCCTGTTTTTAATGTTATTATGATTTATTTACAAATAATATAACTGCTCAACAAAGTATATATACAGTGGGGACTGAAATATTTGTCTCCCCTGGGAAATTGCGTAATAATGTGCAATGTAGAGAAACCAAGAAAAGATGAGAAAATCTCCAAATAACATCAGTTCACAGAAGCTTTCTTATAATACGTCCAAAATGGATTCTATTCCCATCACTTTTAAAGTTTAAGAAAACAAAATAATGGCATCTGCAAAAGTTTGGGCACCAGGCAGGGTTAATACTGGAAACCATCACAGCTTAGAAAGACTTTTTGTAGCTAACCAAGAGTCTTTCAATTCTCATTTGAGGAAAATTTGCCCATTCTTCCTTACAAAAAAATCTTCCAAAATCTTTGAGAATTCTGGGCTGTCCGTTGCACACTGCTTTTTTAAAAGACTATTACGTTTAGGTCAGAAGATTGTGAAGGTAATGTCAAAACTTTCAGTTTCGGCCTCTTGACCACTGTGGAGTTTAAAGTTTATTTAGGATCATTATCCATTTGTTGAAGCCGTCCTCTCTTTAACTTCTGCTTTTCCATCGGTGACATCAAGTTAGTGTCTGAAATTTGGAGAAATTTTATTGAATATATTTTTGCAATTTGTTCTGCAAACGTACCTTTGCCCATTCTGGCAAAAAAAGCTTCTAATGTAACCTGTCGGTCCATAGAACTTGTTTCCAGAATGCATCAGGCTTGACTACATGTTCATTTGCAAATTTCAAGTGCTGATATTTGTGGGGAAGATCTAGAAGAGGTTTTCTTCTCATCTTCTCATAATATCTTCTATGCAGACAAGCTCAAACCCATGATAATTGGCAGTTCAAATAGAATTCCTAACAGTGGAACCCAAAATGGTGGCAATTATTGAGTATATTGTTAGCCTCGTAGCATAATTGCCTGAGTCATATTTAGATGCAATATGACTCAGGCAATTATGCTATGAGGCTAACGATATGTATATAGGGAGATGGAGAAGAAGAGAAGCAGAGATCGATATGTAGGATTTGTCTTTAATCTCGTTCTGGTTTCGTCTGGCAGGAGTTAGCTGACTCTCTGGCCATCCCCTTCCTGGAGACGAGTGCAAAGAACGCCACCAATGTGGAGCAGGCTTTCATGACCATGGCTGCCGAGATCAAGAAGCGTATGGGCCCTGGAGCCACTGCAGGCAGTGACAAACCCAATCTAAAAATTGAGAGCACTCCTGTCAGGCAGTCTGGAGGCGGCTGCTGCTAAAGGACCCTGCTCTACCAGCCCCACCATCTCCACACTGACATACTTTTCTTCTTTTGTGTAACCCCCTACCTCCATCTTGGCCATTACCATACTCCCCATCATTCCACTATGACACATCCTGTAAACCTTCACCTAACTCTCCGATGTCCTCCCTTGTCATATTGGCTGAGGCAAAACGAAAGACTTGAACAGTTCTGTGTGTGAAGTCAGAAAAGAATAGTAAAAGCTTGTGTTGGTGACGTTGAGAGAGAGAGAGAAGGAAACTTCTGAGAGCTTAGTGCGAGTGAGGGCGGAGGGAGGACCTAATAGCAGACACCGAGGTTACTTAGTCACTGTGCTAAGAGGACAGAAAGTGGAAGAAGAGGTAAGAGTTAAAATTAGATAATATCCACACACAATACGCAGGAGGAGGAGGTGGGATGGAATGGGTTAAAGATTTTCCAGCTTACGGTCAGATATCTGTAACTACAACAATGACTGTTGTCGTCATCCGCGCCTTCTTTGAATTCCCATGTTATTTTAATAATGCAAAGTACTACATACTGTAGTTTTAGGATTGGTAATGATACACATCGGAACTTCAAACTTTAATAAATGTAAAAGTGTATTATTAAAACGCATTACATGAAATCTGCTTTTGCAAATAATTTAAGAACGTGTATAAAGGACATTGAACCTGAACCTCATCATCATAATCTAATGCAGACTCACGAAGTTATATGGACAAAAATTATGGACATTTCTGAACATTGACCTGCAGATGTAAAGTAGAGTCAGCTCACCTGTTATACAGCATCACGACAGAGGAAAAATAACTCAGATGTGGCAACTTGGTTGGTTGGTTGCTTTGGATTAACTTAAAAACAAAAGTGGGCTGAATGTATGGAAAGTTTAAATATCATGTCTTTAACAAAACAACACATTTGTCTGACATTTCTTTTTTTTTATCTGCATATCACCATCTAGTGGCTCATTCATACTCTCCGCAATAAATGTCCCAATCATTTACCAGTAATACCTGACCAGGTCAGTTGTATAACTCAACTGCTTCGAGAATGTAAGATCAGTTGCTCATGCCTGGACCACAAGAACCAGAATAAAACCTTTTATTGAGATTCAAAAAAATAATAATGTGCTGTTAGAACATCCTCCATTAGGGCCTTAATGGAAGTACATTTTTCCGCAAAGGGAAATATGTTGACAAGCTACTAGACCAGGGATTGTTAACCTTTTTGGCACCAAGGCCCAATTGTTTCAGTGTGGAGTGACCTGGGGCCCTTGATAATTGCGGTTTAAAAATTTCACGGCCCTCTAGGGGGCGCTTGCGGCCCAACTTTGGGCCGGGGCCCAATGGTTCAGAATCCCTGTACTAGACAACATATCAAGTTCATTAGTTGATGTCATGTCTCTTAAGAAAATTTGATATTTGTGAGAAAATCACCTTTCTACAATGACCAAATTGTGGACATTTAACGTGGAGAGTATGAATGTTGTCCTTTTTACATCAACAGTAAAACTTCCATACGCATGTAGATAGATGGTGTGTGTTTATGACTAGACTCTACTGGGTTTATCCCAGACTAGCTGTACAGACATTTGCTGTGAACAGCTTTCTGTGTGGGTGGGGTTGTGTGTGAATGTGTGTTCTAAAGAATTTAACATTAATGCCTTTCCTTTTTTTATTATTTATCTTTCTTTATCTTTTAGCTTCTACCTCTGTTGTCTTTGCATTTCTTCAGTTCTTGCTCCGCTCCTTGTTGTTGGTGTCTGTTTCATGTCTCTTCTGCCTGAATGATCATCTTCATGTACGGTAAAAGTTCTAAAAGTAAAGTTAGGGTAGGGACATAGGTTGGGTTTACATCTAAATACCAGAGAATTTCAGGTACAGCAGGGAATCCAAGACCTAACTGGATATTTGGCATCATCATCAGAAGAACTTTTCCTGGATACTAGATACATTTGTCAGGATAAAACACTTGGACTCTAGTATCACACAGAATGAAAATCATTATGCGGAGACACAAGTGCAGAACTTAGACGTGGCAATATTTTCTTTACATACAAGAAAGGAAGGTGACTAACTCGGGTCACGTTATACATTATCCAGAGTCCACTGGTGACTGGTTTTGACACACGGCACACGATACAGCAGTGGTGATAAGCGCTCCAGGGTAAACATGTCTTAACAGAAACAACCATAGTATTACTCTGCTTTATATTTTAAAATTATTTTACTGCTATTAAATATCTGACATTTTTGAGACCAAATAGAAGCTAGGCTAGGTTTGGACTGGTTAGAACCTGGTCCTTGGACCTGGTCTTTCCTTCTGGTAGGTTTTTATGGTCTCATGTTGGACAGGCTTACAGTTTTGCTGAGCTTTTAGCGTCAATGCTCCACCTAATCTCTTGCAATTGATGTTGTTCCCAAAGTAAATTTTATATCAGTCTTGGTTTAAATTTTTTTTCGGCATGATGTCCTCCGTTCAAAGTCTCTGAGCCACAGTTTTTGCCACATTTGGACACGTTGGTTACCTGAAAAGCTGTAAAGCTCTCTGTGCTGCAAAGTACAGATGGCGACAAAAATATCGTAAATACCGCCACTATCCCGATGCTGTAGTTTCACAATAATGTACACAGCAGTTGAGAAAACATTTGTGCACTTATATTTACTGCCCTGGATATTTTCTGGAAAAAAAGGATTTTCAGCCACACTCTTGAGGTCAATTATTTTGTCTGCTGCTAATTTGCCTTTTTTGTTTCCTTTAGGTTTTAGCTTTCGCATATTCCATTATTATATCGAGTGACTTTTTAACAGAAACCTAACTGCTACATTACTGAGGGTTTGTGACAGTTAAAGCCTGGTCGGCTCCATACATCATAGTGCCGCCGAACTAACAATGTAATCTAATGGAGATTGTCTCACCCCTGTGTCTCTGTCTTATATCTGTAATGCAGCTTTTTACCTCGTTCTCAAAAATATCTGGAAGACCTGCTGTGTACAAGCATTCTGTACTAGAATAAATGTACAGTACTTTATGTTCTCTGGGTTCTGTGTGGTCCAGTTGTCATCTGGAGGTGTTGTGCAAGATCTTTGGTGGTTTAAGAAGTCCAGGGACTGACTGGTCCTAGATTTGCAGACCGGATATGATGTACCGACTTTCCCATCAGCTTTCTGTGTCACTACACCATTAGAATCCCTGACAATCTCCTCCACTCAAGACTTGAACGGCATTTTACGGCATGTCATGCGTAATCCAGTCGAGCATTTGGGCTTATTTGTTGTGACTCCACAAAAACTTTGCCATAAAAGTGCAACCTTTCCTTTTTTTTTTTTTTTTTGTTTGTTCAGTCCGACAGCTCATACACATTGTCAGCAGGTGGAGGTAAAGTATGGTGTCACTTTATCCTGACATAACTGGAAAGTTGGACTAGGAGAGTGCAGGAATTTCATAGTAACAGGAAGCAGCAGTTTCTCTCTTTCCCTCCCCTCTTGATTTCCCCCTTTTCTCTCTCTCTGTCTCTCTCTGTGTCTGTCTCACTCACACTGGTGTGTGTTTACTGTCTATGTGTGAGGGAGGCTCAGGGTGGACTGGATGTAGCCTCTCGCATATTATGATTGTGATACAAAAAAAAAAATGTGTTTCCTTTTGTTTGATTTTTTTTCTATTTCTTTTTGTATTTTTTGGGGTTACTTTGTCATTGGCACACTTGTTCAACGCTGTTCAATAGCTTCATAAAAGCTCACTTAAGGTGTTTGTTAATAAAAGGCACTGGGCCGGAGCTTGCCTGTCAAATCACCCTCTGTCTTCATTGTGTGCTTTGTGAACTACATTCTAATTCTTCTACATCGGTGATCACCAACCTGGTGCCAGAGGTCACCTGGTAGACCACCCCCCTGGTCTACTTAAGGTACCCGCAGGGTGTGTTCTAAAGAGGGTGTGTTCTCTGCTTTTTGAGCAGAGGTTACTCTTAAAAGAATATTCTAGTACAGACCTGGGCAAACTAAGGCCCGTGGGCCGGATGCGGCCCATTTAGCGTAATAATCCGGCCTACCAGACTTGTTAAAATTATACTTTTAATTTATATTATTGTTATCCTTCTACTTTTTCCCAGCAAAGTCAGCATTTCCCCAATAGATAGTTTAAAGAGGCTTAAAGCATTTCCTTGATTCAATATTTTACTCATCATTAATCTTTTCACGGAAATACTCAATCTTTTGATCCTGACATGGCTCGAGACTCAAATTGTAATACCACGTGTGGCACGCAAGACAAAATAATTGCCCAGGCCTGTTCTAATAGGTGCAATCATGATGGTCAGAAGAGTGGTCTATTGCAGTGCTCCCCAATCTTTTTCTCTTGCGCCCCTCCTAGTAAGAAGAAAACAATTCGCTCCCCCACCACCCACTCTCCGCCACAACTATAAATAACAGCATTTGTCTATAAAATAGTTAAAGCTACACCTCTGCATAACATCATATCCTTGTTAACATAAAGAAACAAAAAAAAAAGATATAGCTCAACTTACAAGGATGTGCAATTACACATTCTTGTAGTACGGCGAAAAAAAAAAGCATGTTCCCCAGGGTCACAAGCGCCCCTATCAGCATCGCACCGCGCCCCCACTATTGTATGTCTAAGAATTTTTTATTATTACATTTTTTAGTAAGTCTAACTTAAACAAGTAACTCTTTATATGACTTAGTGTCCCTGAAGAGGCTCTTTGTTACAAAAAATAAGTTGGTGGCCCCTGTTCTACATGATCTTTTGATTTTGTTAGATGTATTACTTTCTCACACTTTTCTGGTAAAATATTTAGACTTTGTTGGACACATCTTTTAAGACATGCAATTTTTCATCCACACAAGGAAAGGAATTTTCTTGTCATAAAACAAATGGTGGACACTGGATGAATGAAATGTGATACCCTTGTCCCCGATGTGGCTTAAAGTGACTGTGCATAAAAAAAGAGAAGGAATGTAATCCTGCATTGATACTGGGTTTACACCTACCTGAGGGGAAGTGGACAAATTATTACATACGCTTACATTTCTGACAAGCTAGTGACTAAAATATTGATACAAAATACCAGAATGTTACCTATTGCAAAAAAAAATGAGAGAACCCTTACAATATGTTGCAGCATACGTAGGTTAAAGCTGAGAAGTTTCTAAAATGTTGAAAAAACTTCAATTTATTCAGTAAAATTTTCCATATTTTCACCAAATTATATCAGTTGATTTGTAGTAGTAGCTGCCTGCCCTTCTTTCAGGTTAACACTTCTTACAATACTTTCAGAAAACATTAGCCGGTTTAACCAGGTTTGGTTTTCTTTTCAGATGAATAATTTTAACTCATCAACGGACGCCAGTGGTGACATAATGGTTTAATGAAGACCACAAGGTTTAAAGGTTTGAATCCACCAGCTGCCAGCTTCTCACTGAGGTGCTCTGAACATAGTACTGTCCTGACCCACATAACCTCAAGTGGGCTCACCACCCACCAGGAGGGTCACAGTATGGAGCAGTGTGATTTGGGTGGTAGTTGTGGAAACTGCTGCCCCTGAGACCAGGTAATGCATAAGAGGATGAAGAAGCACGTGCTGTGCCTTAACACATCACACAACACTGCCCCCTACTGTGCAACACAGTACTCTATTTCAGGGGTTTTCAAAGTGTGGGGCGGGCCCCCCCTGGCGGGGCGCGGTGTGATGCTGAGGGGCGGGGCGTGGGACCCTGGGGAACTACAATAAAGTGTAATTGCACAACCTTAGAAGTTGAACTATATCTCTATTTTTGTTTCTTCATGTTAACAAGGATACGATGTTATGCAGAGGTGTAGCTATAACTATTTTATAGACAAATGCTGTTATTTATAGTTGCCACAGAGAGTGGGTGGGGGTTGGAGGGCGCGAATTGTTTTCTTCTTGCTAGGGGGGGCGTAATAGGAAAAGATTGGGAAGCACTGCTCTATTTCTCAGTCATGAAATATGTTACGCACATTAACAGTAACAGTGTTAAGGGGCAGTCTGTGGCCTAGTGGTTAACGAAGCTGACTTGGGTCCGCAAGGTCCCCGGTTCAAATCCCCCCACTGCCAAGTTACCACTGAGGTCCACCGAGCATTGTCCCCACTCACTGCACCCACGTTGCTCAAAGCTGCTCACTGTTCACTTTGCAGATGGTTAAATGCAGAGGTGTGAATCACAATGACAAGGAGTTTGCTTTCGCTCCCTCCTATGTGTATTGTTGATATAAAGAGGGACAGTAATGGGCGTAAACTGACTCCCTACTTTAGTTATTATAGTGTAGTAGCCGTCACACTTTGCTCTTCTCTTATATATTAGAAAAAAATACATGCATCCATTTTATTTTCAGGTTGTCTTCTATCTATTTCTCTTTCGTTTTGTTTGTAGTACTGTAAAGTGATTTCATCGAGACAATTATTTATAATAGCATTGAAATACCTGGAAAGAATCTATTAGAGTAAATATACACTTTTATTCAAATTCAAAACATTAGTCCCAACAACTTTATTAGTCCCACAAGGGGCAATTAGTTAAAGCAGCATGGTATAGGTGGAAAACACAAAGCAACACACAACAGCATTCCGTTCAGCATTCACACTGCTGATCAAAGATTACACAAACCTGGTGCGTAACCACCAGAAAAAATAGAAACGTCTTTTGCCACTATATTGACTTTTTGGCAATAAACCCTCTTTATTTTACACAACAGACCCAACATGGAAATGCCCCCCAAGAACTGCTGCACACCCCTACCCTACAATCATCCTCAAAGTTCATGCTACTCTGCAGAAAATTCAATAACATGACAAGCAGGCCCGCTGCTAAAAACACTGAGACTAAACTAACAAAGACTAAAGACATACAGTGGGGCCTCGACCTACGAGCTCACCAATCGACTTTTTTTTTTCTCTGTCATATGAGGAAGCAACTTTTCCTACGGTTTTTGCGACCTTGCAGGAAACATTGAGTAACGGGTTCTCATCTGAGCCCCGATCAGTCGCTAGAACTTGTTGTTGTGGAAGTTCTCTCGTTGAAACGACATGAGTGAAGAATGTTTCCCCAAATATAAAAAGGAAATGTGAGACTTTAAATGATGATTTACCAGTAATGAAGATTAGGTTCTAGTGTTTATTCAAATAAAAAGTAATAAAAAAGAACATCACTGCCCCATGGTTGGTCAGGTGACCCATTCATAGCTGCTTTGCTGGCTTAATTTACCCATTTTATAACAATAATATTTTCTAATAAGGTTTTTCTAATTATTATTATTGTGTATCTTCAATATATTAATTTGTCTATGCGAGGAAATGTTCCTTTATATTATTTTATAATAATAATAATGTTTTATCATTTGAATTAAATATACATCAATTAATTGGATTTAGTTCATTTTAATGGAAAAACGTCAATCAATATACAAACAGGTTGACAATGAAGGGCTGCTGTGGAATGGATTGCACTCGTAGGTCCAGACCCCAGTGTATTCACATCAACACATCAGATTATTTACACCTCAGCCTTTACGACCCCGTGGCATATGCTGTTGTATGTTAACTTTCAGTTCTTCAGTACGTGAGTGTTCGAACCTTGTGTGCAGTCTTTCTTGCTGATCTAGATCTAGATCTATGCTGCCTTCCTGTTCTGGGCTTCAGTCCACAGGGCCCTGAAAGATGAGTTTGATGAAGCCCTGTTCACCTGTCAGCCAGGTACCACAAAAGGGGCAGGCAGCGTGGAAGGCATGGGTGCCGTGTGGTAGCGGGATCTGGCTCCACCCTACTACTGTCTTTTCCGAGCACACGTGCCCACAGGGACAGAAGGCGTGAGTGGGCGGCCCTGCGTCCAGGTACAATCCTCCCTCGCAGCCCAACCACAGTGGCACATATGGGCCAACTCTCCGGCACATGGGGCACTCCCGCTCCCCAGTGTTGGCTGGTACTGTTCCTCCAGGGCCGGCAGGACCTTTTTCTTTGCGGTATCCCCAGTTGTGATAGCCGTGCACGTGGCCACAGTTGACATAAACCCAAGGCTGCTTCTTGTCAACAATCTCCCGTTGGGCCAGACTGGGAAAGGCCAGGGTGTTAAAGCCCACTGGACATTGCGGTCGAGCAGCGTTCAACTCCTGGCGAAGGGACTCCAGTTGTTTGAGGGTGGGTGTGTGTCGCAGTCCGGCGGGGGTCCTCCACAGCAGGGTAGCTCCGCATAGATCGATCAAAGAACCGTCTTGTAGAGTGTTCGACTCATTTTCAACCTTTTACCAAAAATGAGAAGGAAAATCTTATATCAGTAAAGCAAGAAAACACATCTCTTCCAACTCTGTCTTATTCAAAGTATTAGTTAAACAGTATTGACTCAGGTTACAAGGGTCTCGGGTTACAAGTGATCCAGGACACAAGTGTAGAAGATCTAAAATTGTATCAGGTTACAAGTTTTGTTTGGCGTAATGAGTGTGTGAGGACATGACTGAGATGAGAGCTCAGACGTGCAGTAGCGACGCAGTCTGGCATCTTCACTTACTCCCCCTTCTCGCTGCCTCTGTCCTCGTGCAGTTGTGGGCACTTCTTATGTTTACTCAGTGCCCTTTCCGTGTTTTCTTTTGCCGTCTGGTATTTTATGATAAATGTGTTATGGGAGAATACAACATTGAGGACCTCTAGAACAGGTGCATGGCCCAAAACAGGTGGGCAAACTACTCAGGACTGGACTCGGCGGTCCACCTACGCGTGCAGGCTACAAAACACTTTTTTTAGAGAGTGACTGCAATGATCAAATTTTAGCCTGAGAAGACAGATGGTTTGAGAGAGAGATAAAAGACACCTTAAAGAGGGATGTGACCAAAACCAATCAGAACATGACTGTAATGATCTACGCCCAAAGGAAGGATCTTGAAACACCATTGTCCTCTCACTCACAGATATAGGTTCTGTTACTTCCCACTAACAATTAGAACTGAAAATAACCTCTTGGATGAGATGTGAAACAACTCTCCCATCATCTCCTCAATTCTTTCTGAATGCAAGTACTTCATGAACTTCTGTACTTATTACTACTTGTAAGACACTAGTGATTCAGGATAAGAGCATGGTCCTATTAAGTCATAACCTGAGACAACAATCAGTATAGAACATTGGTTTCAGCATCATGTGTTGTAAACTCATGCTAAGTCCTCAGTGGGCTTGCGCATTATGTCTCCATGAATTGAGGTTCAAAAGTGGGGGTGGACACTTCAATGTAATGGTTGTCTTGGCTAGTAGTCCTTATCAACATCTATTTTGGGGGGAAATTCTTGTACTTTTAGTAATGACAACGCCCAAAGGAAGGATCTTGAAACACCATTGTCCTCTCACTCACAGATATAGGTTCTGTTACTTCCCACTAACAATTAGAACTGAAAATAACCTCTTGGATGAGATGTGAAACAACTCTCCCATCATCTCCTCAATTCTTTCTGAATGCAAGTACTTCATGAACTTCTGTACTTATTACTACTTGTAAGACACTAGTGATTCAGGATAAGAGCATGGTCCTATTAAGTCATAACCTGAGACAACAATCAGTATAGAACATTGGTTTCAGCATCATGTGTTGTAAACTCATGCTGAGTCAGTGCCCTCAGTGGGCTTGCGCATTATGTCTCCATGAATTGAGGTTCCAAAGTGGGGGTCCGCCCTGCCTTTGGATCACAGTGCCTTTGTATGGGGTGACTTTGGACTGAAAATGCAAAAGAAAATATTTTCCAATGCTGTGTTTTAGGAGGCAGACGGTGTGGTCATTATTCCTATCAACCAAAGGGAGATCCAGCAGAGCAAGTTTGATCTTTTTTAACTTAAACCAGTCCAAACTGTGTGGTCAATAGTGGTTTTCAGGCACAGCCCAAAATTAACAAAGACGCACATTCAATGTAATGGTTGTCTTGGCTAGTAGTCCTTATCAACATCTATTTTGGGGGGAAATTCTTGTACTTTTAGTAATAGACATATTTACAGAACTCAGCACTTAATGTAAATGTATGTTTCTAGTGAGGGTGAGACAGGCATGGGCAAATTTTTGACTCATGGGCCACAATTGCTTCTAAAATTGGACACAGGGGCCGGGATAGGAGCTGATGAATGGAGCATTCATGAGAACTAAGATAAGTAACATCTAAAAGTCATGCAACAAAGTGTCTAAAATAATAGCCTTTTCAGTGCCGTCTATAGTGAAAACATGAACATAACATGGTTAAAGCAGACATCTAATTGCAATACAAACCAATTCCATAATTTGGAAAATTTTGGCGGGCCGGATTGCATAGCTGAGTGGGCCTCATCCGGCCCCCGGGCCTTAGTTTGCCTATGCCTCGGTTAAGACAAAAACTCTGGCCTAGTGCACCATGGAACCAGGTTCCTCACCAGTTTTCCTCTCTGCTGGGCCGAGCGTGTCTCCCGCAGGGCAAATACATTGCCACAGACTGAAATCTCCCTCCAGACACCTGGAGCTGGCTCTGACACAAATTCCCCCGCAGGATGCATCACCAGAACTCCATTGGTGGTTAGACCGTCCATCAATCCATCTGATGTCCTCCATTTGGCAGCACGCTCCTGAGAAAAACCCATCAATACACACACACACACACACACACACACACACAGAACAGGGAAAAGTAAAGGTTAGGGGAGTTGATGACAATGCACAGAGGTGGTTAGTGTCAGAGGTAGTAGAACAGCCAACGCTGCATTTGTTCAGCTGCTATATTTAGCTCAGTGCAGAGTCACTGCTGTACTACCTAATGCAAGAAGAAAAAAAGCTTTGCTATTGAATAGAGCCGTTCCAAGAAGACAAAAAGGAGACACAGATTAGAATGACGTAACTGCAAACCTATTTCCCTATAAAAAAGAATCAGAAACGGCAAGAAAAGACCACAGAGATCTAAACAAGAGACCAAAAGATCTAAACAATTCATCAGAACCCAAGCACCAGGCCCCAGAGGCTTTAGAACAGGGGGAGAACCTGGGGGGTCCCTATGGACTACTGAAGGAGGACGAGGGGTGTGTTCTAAAAATAAACCAAGTCAACAAGAGGGTCAACGATTGTATGGTTGCCACGCTTTATGAAACATCTACAGGTATATGCTTGCAATGATATTCAAATAGGTGCAATAAATATTGTTAGAAGAGCTTCTTTTGTTTTCTGTCCTAGAACTTATTTCTACTACATCCAAAAAGACCCCACCCACCCACACTGTTTACTCTCCACCCTTCAGGACGGAAATACAGGAGTCTGAGATGTAAAACATCACGGCTTAAGAACTCTTTCTTTCCTTCTGCCATCGGACCCCTGAAAGGACACTTACATTAACATCTCCGTTGGACAAGCTACACTTGCACCTTTACAAGTACAATTGCACATTGTAAATACTGAAAGTACTTGCTGATTCTATGTAGATTGCCTTATATATATATATATATATATATATATATATGTATATATATACATATATATAAATCTTTACTTTTCAGTAGTGAATGCGAGATGAAGCCTCAAGAAGCTGAAACGGTTCATGTCTCGAAGCTTCATGTGCTCGCAACATCACCTACTGGCCAAGTGTATAATCACCGGCAACTCTATCTGAAGCACATAATGTGTGATGGATTTTGTTTTTTGTACGTATGTTATGACTGCTTGAAATGACTGAATTACAAAAAATGTATGGCATTAACAGTTCTGTACTCATCATATGTCCGTAATGACATTTTGGAATGTATTCTGTGTGTAAATTTGACCAAATGATAATATCATTATTGCAGGTGATACAATATTTCTCTCCTAGATTCGACAAACTACCTCCAATCTATATAAACGCTGTCCAAACTCTAAATTTACCGCAACTCTCCCTCAAAAATTCACATTTCGATTGGAGTCTGAGGGGTTTATATAACTGTAAAACCTCAAGACAAACCCTGAACAAGTGATGATGTTACAGGAAGTCCTGGGGCTTCCTGTGAAGAGCAAAATGCTTTGGGAAGTAATTTTGGCCCCTCCCCTAAATGAAGCAAGCCTCGATATGTGCTTCGTGGAAACGCCCCCTTCCTTTCTCGACACACGCTTCGAAGCCTCGACACATACTGTAACATCACTAGTTTTCAGCAATCAGTGTGGACTTTTCATTGTACAGGGAAACCTGCTTTCCTTACCGTGCACATGACAATAAACACTTTGAATCCTTAAATCCTTGTATCCTACAACTACAGATTAGTGCTGTGTTTTCGTGAGTTCTGCAGTAGATGTAGAGCTGTTAATTCACTAATTAGCTCCAGTGATCCAATGTCGACTAGAATGGGGTAATAACTGATATTAGAATTCAGAAAGAGCTTTCAATGACCTAAATAATCACAGGCTGATGAATTATTAATGATGAATCCTGATTAATTGTGATTGGTCTTGAATAATACAGAAAAAACAACATTCCCAAATATCATCATTTTTTAACCCTGCTTGAACAGAACAACCATAAGGTACCGTAATTTCCGGACTATAAGCCGCAACTTTTGTCACACAATTTCAATTTGTACATCACAATTTGTATGCATTTTTTCTAACTGCTCGAGCAGAAAAGGTAAGAGTGAGACAGGTGGCGTCGAGGAACACGCAAGTCACAACCGCCAATAAACACCATAGAAGAAGAAGAAGTTTAACGTACGGTAACGCGCTTTGTATATGAATAAAATTAGCATAAACTGACGCTCATCATGGAAAATGCAAAAAAGAATGAGACGCGTGCGGCTTATAGTCAGGTGCGGCTTATGTATGTACAAAATGTTTTTCTTTTAAAAAATGTATTGGGTGCGGCTTATAGTCCGGAAATTACGGTATATGAACAGTAAAATGCTCACAGCTGTTTTATTAAGGAGTAAAATAATGGAACTTCTTCTTCTTCTTCTTCTTGTCCTTTCGGCTTATCTCATTTTTCAGGGGTAGCCAGAGCGAGTCAACAATTTCCTTCTCACCCTGTCCTCCACATCCTCAACTCCAACTCCAACCACCTTCATGTCCTCCCTCACCGCATCCATAAATCTCCTCTTTGGCCTTCCTCTTCGTCCGCTACCTGGTAGCTCCATGTCAAGCATTCTTCTCCCAATATAATCACTGTCCCTCCTCTGAACATGTCCAAACCATCTAAGTCTGAAGTAAAATAATGGAACTATTATTGTGAAAAAAGTCAACACGTCTTAAGCATTATGGTTGTCGTCCCAAGCAATATTAATAAGTCCCTTGCGATTTATTTGACAAGCTAGAGTTTAAAAGCTGAGTTTAGGATCTCCACAAATGCATCAAGACTGAGATTTTCCTTTTTCCAGGTTGGTTTCGAATCAATTTTTTTGTTCAACATATGGGATATGGATTTCATCAATGTTGGATTATTTCTTATTAAATATGAATCTTATAATGAGGGATTGCAACATGATGTTTACTGATTTCTTATGTAACAACAAGTCCTTGGATGCCGCAGGCAATAACATGATGACTTCAAGAATTGCATCAGGGAGAAAACACTTGGAAAAAAAACATTACATCACCCCTCACACACATGTGCAAAACATGAATCCATCCTCTCACATGCCTTGTGGAGGAGGTCACATGTTCTGATCACAGGTATGATGTCACCCACATGTGGCACAGTCACATCCCTGCTCTTGTTACTAGTACGGTTGCCATGGTTTCAATGGCGCATATGTGTAAGCGTCTACAACCAGACCCAGTGGGTACAGTGCTCACCCCCAGGAAGATATTCTTGGAGGAGTCAAAGCCAGCGGCATATATGCGGGCAGTGTAGGGGGCGCTGCGCTCACACATAATGCGACATGCATAGCGAGAGATGGTGCTCTGTGCCGACTGTGCTCCACCGCCACCGCTCTCCCCTGCGGCCCCTCCTCCCTGGCTGCTTCCGCTGCCTCCTGTGTCCGTCACCACAAAGTCTATCATGCTCTCTGTTGAGCGGCCAATCTGGGAAGGAGAAGACAATAGGAGAGTCTTGATGATCAGAAAATAAGAAAATGGCACGGACTAAACAGTTCTCAGATACATGAATAGATTCAGCTTTCATCTTCCTGCTATAATGTCCTTCTTCAACCCTGTTGAGCACAATATCTTGGCTGTTTTTAACAAATTTTTTTCATTAAATATGGCGGAGTATAACTATAAATCCAAGCGGAAAAGTAATGTAATCCTTCCTGAAAACATCTGTAATACTGACATGTTTCTTTTTTAAACAGAAGGCATTATATCTCACTGAATTTTCTGGACCACACAATTTTTTTTCATCTTTTGGCTTAATCTGTGACTTAAAATTATATTTAAATTATATTAAATATATATTTTTACACATTTGTTATTTTGACTCTTTTGACTGGTGTGACTTACTATATCGCAGGGGTCTTGCACCTGGTAGCCTCCATGGTCTACCAATGGTGCCTGCGCTTTTGTGTCCAACAAAAAAAACTAGTCCAAAAAGGGACAAAATTGTACTTTTCCTGTACTTTTTGTGGTTACAGTTACAATTATATACGAAGGGGAGCAATCAGAAGAGTGATCGCTATCCTAGAACTTTTTATTATTACATTGTTTGGTAAGTCAAACAAGTAGCTCTTCGTATTACTGAGTGTTCTCGAAAGTGGTGGTTCTAAAGCTCATGGTTCTAAAAAGGTAGAACATCTTATTTATGTGTTTTTTTTACTTCATAATGAAATTTTCTGGCTCTGGGGTGACTTATAGTCCAGAAAAACATGATAAATATTCTAATAATGGTGGATTTATGTACTTTTACTATTTCCTACATTTACTATTTCCTAATGTATCATCAAGTGATAAACTATTATGCATCTATATAACTACAGTCAGTGATGCACAGGCAGCACCAGGATTTCTATCTTTAGTTTTTTTTTACTCACAGTCATCCCCATGGTCTGGTAGGATTTTCTTTATTGTGGGACACATGTCTCACTGATCATCACTCATATATATTTTTATAGCTCCCAGTTATAATGTCCTCCTGGAAGACGCTATTTGTCTTCTATACAACACATTATTGTTTTTATTCCCTCTGCATCTCAGTTTTCCAAATCTGCAGCCACAGCACCCGAGGACAGTCTGCTGTGATTTAGCGTTTTTTATATGACTCTCTGGACGACTGACAACAGAAAAAGTGGTCTGCGGTTTTCATTTTTGAAATAATGTCATACATTTAAAGTATGTTGTTGTTTAAGAAGTGTGTGTTTGTGGGGAAGCATCTGTGTGTGTGTGTGTGTGTGTGTGTGTGTGTGTGTGTGTACAGATACTGACCTGGAACATATCTGTGTTGGTGTCATGTGTGTACTCCACAATGACAGAGTGACTCCGTGACAGTGTGTAGGAGATGCTATGCTGGCTCTTGTTGCTGAGTGCCTGCCAATAAAAGCACATTATTTGGTCACATGACAAGGAGCTCTGAAGGTCTACCCCTAAAGAAAATGTTGTCAGAGGACATTTTTCGGTTCTCAGTGATGTACCAGCAAAGGTGTGACAGATTCTATACCAGCATGTTAAACAGAGGCACAATACATGTAATGCCCTATGGCAAATGGCGGCTCATATATATATATATATTGTTGCAGTAACAACATGATCTTATCAATGTTTCCCTTTTTCTACCTCATCCAGTTATATATTCAATGTATTTACCAACACTGACATCTATTTTTGGAAAGAGGACAAACCAGTGCTAACCTTTGAAACCAGAGGTGTTGAGACATTGTGGATGACATCTGGTTTGACACCATTGGCCTTGGGCCTTTTGTAGAGGGCCAGACGACTTCTTCTGCGGCCTTTGTCCCCATTGGCCAGCGAACCATTGTGTCTGTGAGACAAAGACGTTATATCTTAGTATCTAGATGAACAATTGAGAGGAGAATTCAAATTAAACTGAAATATTGCTCTAACATTTAAAGAAGCTTTTTATTAACTATGAAATCATCTTGCAATGGGTTTTCAAAAACGGGAGATCGAATTTTTTGAGATGTTGATATGCAATGAATAAATAATGGGAACATGTTATCAATGGAAGATAAAACTTTGCCATATGTTTGCATTTTGCCAAAACTGAAAGTTTTGATGATGTAAGACTGGGTGTCCACACTTTTTGGTCTTGTGAGCTACATTTCAAATGACTGGCTCAAGTGATCTACCGAGGATGAAAACTCTAATTGATTCTCTACAATAACATATAACATATGTTCTACTGTCTGACTTTATTATTTTCACATTAGCCCAGTGATTAGCATCCTGAAATAGAATACCATCTCTAGTTTTAGTTACGATCAATTTTCTTTAAGTTATTGCTCAGGCTCTACAAGCTCTCTTTTGGAGATCTAGTGGTAGATCCAGATCTACCAATTGGGCATCCCTGCTGTAAGAAAAAAGTGGCCAGGATAGGCTTGTCTAAGAGTACCAATATACAGCACATTTCCATCCATCTATCCATTTTTGCCCGCTTATCCCTTAATGGGTCACAGGGCAGCTGTTCCACAACTGCCACTCAAATCACATTGCACCAAATCTTCTGAAACCTGGAAGTCCTAATCAGGTGAACCCTGGGCCAATGACAGAGACATTGCCTCTGGAGATAGTGATTTGCAAAATAAGTCTTGATGAAATTTCAAGAGATGTTTCTACAAAAAATATTTCCCCTCAAAAAAGAAAACATCTGCATCTCAATGATGAATAAAAGGGGAAGGATACTGTGTGAAATGTGAGTCTTAGGTTACAAACAGAGCTCCGTAGCTCAGTAGTCACTTAACACCTGTCCTCAGACGCTTAAAACACACATTAGCTGTTTTGTCCCAGAGACAATGCTCTGTCATTGGTGTGGAAGTCCAGGGTTGACCTCCTAGAACAGTTTAATTTCAGTGGGGGTCATGGAAACTGCTGCCTCTGCAACTTGATAATGGTTGGGTCAACAAAGACATGTGGATGGAGTTATATTGAAAATAATAAATGCAGTAACTCCACTTTCCCCTCTAAAACATTGTAGTGATAGCAGCACCGGACACGATTTTTGCACCAGAGGAGTTGAGAGCCGTCATGTAAGAAAAATAAGGCACTAAGTCTGCAGCAGGGCCGATAGCCACAGTGGAAAATGAAACAGATAGTGTCAAATTAAACCAAAACAAAACTTTCAATGCTTTCTGCAAAAGGCACAAACCTGATTCTGGGAACTGCGCAGAAACAAGAAAAAACATATCTTGCCTTTGAGATTTGGAGAGTGGAAGAGGTAGTGCAGCCCATATTGTGTTCTTGGGGGTTCAAAATAAATGATTTTTCACACATTTATCACTGATAGGAGGCTATCAATAAAACCCATGAGCTGTGGATTTACAATAACATGGATTTAAAAAATGTGTTAAAGAAAATGAACCTCTTGTTATTGTGATACACAACACTGCACACAATGAAACGTGACCCCATCACCAAAGTGAACAGTGGGCAGCTTCGAGCGCCGAGGGAGCAGTGTGTGGTGACAGTGCTAAATGGCTCCATGGAAGATGGTGGACTCAAACTTACAGTCTTTATCCAAGGTTGCTTCCTTAATCACTAAGCCACCAATGCTACCAATGGTAAGAGAGCCCTGCCATGAGCCACAGCAGAGGGAGGACAGAGCCACATGTGGGTTACCCATCTCTGTACTAGATGATTCACGGAGACACGGAGCTCAATTTGGTTTGCACTCTCCCAGAATTTAAGGTTTATTCTTTTTCCTTTTGACTGAAGTTTGTAAAATACTGTTCAAAGTCTCGATATTATGACTGGGGAAATTTTTTAAGCTTGCATCCAGGTTTTGGTCAACATAGACTTTAATGACTTAATATGCAGAGAAGTTGAAATATCTCACCCTAAAACAATGAGCTCCCCGTACTTGATGGACTCCTTCTCTTCCGGAAAGACTCCGTCGTGGGGTTGTGAGCTAGTGCCCAGAGGAGGCGAAGACTGGCTCTTGTTGCACGATGGGCGCAGCTCCAGTGATGGGGGGGGACACAGCGCCTCTGAGCTTCCCTCCAAAACCATGCCCACTGGCCACAACTGGGGGTCACTGCTGCAGAGCACGAGAAAAGAAGATGACCAGTTAAAGAAGCTCAAAGCTTATTTGATAATAACATAACAGTGAGAAGTTAATAGATTGAACACAAATCAGTCATCGTTTTAACAACTACTCATCCTGGAATCTAATTGGTTCTTTGGAAGGTTCAACCAGTCAAACAGTGATGTCTTTACTGTCCAAAGCAGCAAAGACATCACTAAACCAAGCATTTTGGTTTAAGGTCCACAGCTCATTTAGATCAGGTGGGCCAGACCTGTACTATCAAAACATACTGAATATGTATAACAATAATAACAGACCTTTGTTTAGCCCCGCAGGCAATGTCTCTGTCAATGATGTTGTGGGTTCACCTCCAATCCTATCTAGGACAGTTTGCTTTCAGTGGGCTCACCACCTGGAGGAAGGTTAATGATGGGGCCGGTACAGTTCAATATGGTTTGGGTGGCAGTTGTGGAGACTGGTATATATTATATTTATAGTTTTTTAGATTTTAGTCTCTCCCACAGTAGCCACCCTTTGCTCTAATTTCTTTTTTCACATGCTTGGGTGTTGGGAGTAACGCGTTACTTATAACACCATTACGTAACACAACTACTTCTGTCGATAATAATAACGTAACGCCGCTATTGTTACTTTAGTGTGAAGGGACTCATTGCTAGTTACTATTCATGGACCAAATGGACTGTTTCTCTCTTCCAGGTGGAGGTCTGGGTGACAGCAGAGTTTGTCTGCTGCGTTTCATTGTGTGTGGTAACTCTTTACAGTCATGGTGTGAAATCATTCACACGCTATGCAAATCATTGCGTTGAAAAGGAGCAATGATTGGTTGACATAGGTTAACATTCCATGCTAAGCCAATCAGAAAGAGACCTGGGCGGGCTTCTTGCCTTATAGGGAAAAAAAACACCCTCACACACAGGTGACGCGGTACAGCAGCACACACCCACAAGCAAGACAACGGCAAGTGGCAAGTTGAGGTTACAATAAAGATGCCTGTAAAATGTCTAAACATCTATTTTGTTTTTATTGTACTGTAATGTACAGCGAACGTATAACTTATTTCCAGACTCTAATTGCAGCGCTGCTCCCTGCAGCTTCACTCTCTCAAATCCACACAGCTCTAACCACGCCTCCCCACGCTTGGAAACATTAACCCTATAACTGCTGTATAAAACCTTATAACCATTACAGTCCCACTAGATTTCATTGTGATAGTTGGTTTGGAGCACAACACTAAACTGTTTAATGTGTTTTTAAGTAAAGTAACTAGTTACTTTTATAATTTAGTAACTAGTAATGTAACTAGTTACATTTTCAGACCAGTAACTAGTACAGTAACAAGTTACTTTTTTAAAGTAACTTGCCCAACACTGGTCACTTGAAATGGTTCTCTGACAGTCTTGAAGCTCATAGAGAGCTCATAAAGATGGTTTTGCATTAATATCAAAAAAAGCAAAGAGTGGAAACTTAAAGAAATCTATAATATAAGACCCTCATAAGAAAAAAGATATTTCACACTTTCTAATTACAGAACTTGATAATTACATTATAACACATGTTCAATAGTCTAGCTTTGATGCTACATGTAAGAGGTACAAGGTAAATAACCATGAAAATAACACATAGACTGAGGTGTGTATAAAACTTCGGCTTTTGGTATAAATGTGCTCTGAGATACTCAGTGTTGAGTATGAAAGTACTTGTCGAATGCTGTTGTACAACATTTTGTAATGTTTCTCTTATACTACATCTGGTACAATAATATAAATTATAACCAGCTTTGACCAACCTTTTACTAGATGGCTACGTACATCTCCTGCTGCCTGTGCAAAATGGATCTATGGATTGTCTTGTGCAGTCAAAAAAAAAATCAAGACATTGTTAACGTCAGATCCAAAACAGCTGTTGCAGCGTCTGTGTTTGTCTAGTGCATATTTTGTGTTTGCACTGCTCTCCAAAGATACACTCCTCATGCTCATTGTTTCTGAAGGACAGCATATCACAGTAATTCCACTGTGTTGCAGACTAAGGCTTTTTTGTAGGTAGTTCAGAATACTGTACTTGTTGCATTCATTGTTGTGGGTGTCCCTGGACTAGAAAGGTGCCAGATGCAAAAGAAATAAAAAAGGAATAACTTTATCACTGCTTAGTAAACTGCAGCAGAAGGCTCCTCCCAGAGATGGTCTCATTATGAAGGGTTCTCTGAGCGTCAAAGATGATGTCAATGATGACAACCCCCTTGACGTAAACACAGTAGTTTCCCTCTGTATGGCGACATAGAGGAATTAGAGTGTCAAAACCATTGTGCTCCTGGGAATATCGAAAGTAATACAGGAACTGAACAAGGACAGACAAGGAACCAGTCTCAAACAGAACAGCTAACTGTCACAGACTTGAGGTGAATCCAATAATGCAACCAGGATAATGGATCTCGTAAAGATGAGTGTGAATCAGTGCTGATTGCTGTTCTTAAGAAATACATGATGACCATGGAAACAAGCATTAAATTATATATTATTATTTCATATTTATTATATGAACCTTTTTAAAGAAGAAGGATGGTGACAAGAACAAAAATCCTCCGTACGTAAAAATTATATCCAACTTATATCAAACAACAAGCTAGGTGTCCTGGAACAAATCGTCAATTAATTCAAGTACTTCATGAATTAATTTTGCCAGTCAAACAGTATTTATGTATTTATTTTTAGAATATTTAACAGATGAGACTGGATTGATTCGGATCTTGATATTAACTAACTAATTGTACATAATTGCATTCAAAATATGCATGCATGACGTTCGTCACCATTATATTCTTTGAACAAGGAGGAGGACAGAAATTAGCAAAAAAAAAAACTAAAACAAAACATGCAATACACTGCAATACAAAGCATTTGTCTATTTCTGTGTATGGAGGTTGCACTTTTTCTAACACTCAAATCCATTATTAAGCAAGAGGTGGGCGAGACCACCTACATAGTGCAGAGCCACAGGAGCAGCACAGGAACAAAGAAATATAATGTTTTAATCTTGATTTCAGAGAAAAACCAGTTATCATCAGCAAAGGAAAAACATCACGAGTAATATGACTACTCTCCAGGCCGCCTCTTGACTGATTAGCCTATGTCATAGTCAAAGTAATCCATTAGAGAAAATAAAGATTAAATGTTGACCGCTGAAGGTGGCTCAACACAGAAGAGACCCTATTATGAGACATCAGGCTGTCTGACTCCACTAATATGGGTCTGTGTCGTGTCACTTCGACTGAATATTGACCAGTGATTTTTTAGAGGTGGCGTTGACTCAGGAGAACAAAGAAAGGTGTAGGGTGGGTTTAGAGAAGAAAAAAGTGGAGGTTGGTGTGGGGTGTGAGGTAAAGATCTTTGGTGCTCCAGAACTAAGACAAAGTCCCAAACCAAACACACACTGTGTCTTTAAAACAAACTTAAGTTATTCATTAACATTGAATCTGGAACACTTGAGGCCTTTTTATCACAAGAAAGAAATTTATTATATTTGTTTTTCAGTAGGACACATTGACTAATTGTTGTGGAGGACAATGATATGAGGTGAGGTTCAAGTCTGGTGAGTCGACGACTCTTTGAGAGTAAGATTTAGAATTGTAAGAACAGATGTAAGAAAAGCTGCATCTTATTTCAATGCCTATACAAAAGCATGCAAATTTGGATACTATCAAGAAAATGCTGATACCAATGGTCCCAGCATTGTGGTCTTCACTCCTTTAACAACTTTAATAACTATATCAGAGCAACATTGTTAAATATATCCTATGGGTACGACAATACTAAAACAGTAACCGTAGCCAGTGTCGTGATATATTTAAAGGATGAGATGTTGACCTTGAGAACAACAACACACAGACTTTCACACAATGTTCTGTTAGAGATTAAGAGGAGGTACCAGGGATAACCAGAGGTTATTTTCCAAACTTTTAAAATTTTGGTTATACAAATGTTGACTTGAGATTTGAAGAAAAAAAATGAAAAAGGCCAAAGAATTAGGCATCAAAGTCTATTTTCCCTATTTAACTGCCCATCCTTTTTTAAATATCAAAAGCTTTACACCATGTTTAGCCTTACTTTCTCTTATAGATGAAGTCTATGCGCCCCCCTGAGGTGAGGCAGAGTAGGGCCTGCCTCCTCTTCTGACTTTTCTGTGTTTTTTATTGTACGATAAACAAAAAGAAAAGAGAAAAGGGAACCAAACTCTTTATCATTGTGAAATTCTGATATGCAAAACGAAATGTCCCACACAAACACATTAATTCTGTAGAACAGATATTCCTGTGAAGTTCATATTGACAATATGCTGAGAAACAGCATATTGCCGCTTGTGTTATGCGACCCAGTTTGTATTGGATCACATTCAATACAACAGTCAGGACAGTCAGATACAGCTCTCCCAGGAGAAGCCCTTCTCTTGGGATTTTGGCCCTGTATTTCATTGTGAAATACACAATTCAGCTATTCTTACTTCATAAAATGTTGAAGAAAATTTGTACGGTCATCATGAAAATAAAACCTTAAAACGGATAAGTACAAAATATAAATATTTATCTTAATTTTTTACTATTTTTAACCTGAGGCATAGCAATATACATGCGCAGAAGGGTGCATTTACTCATGTAGTATTTTTTGTGGGAGAGCAGACAAAATCTATGTATTTTTTTCTGTGTAACTAACTCAGCATGGCCTTGTTTTGTCATTTAAATAAATACCAAAATTCTTCATCACCCATCACTGTTATACCACCAACACACAGCTATCATCAGCATTGATGGTTTGATCAAAGTCATTTTCTTTTTCCTCATCGGGGTAACTTTTTCTTCACCCATGTCCTTCCATGTCTCCGTCTCCTTACTGCCCTTTGCTAAAACTCACTTACTCGTAAGTTGAAAAAGACAATATGCCAGGGGCTCGCACCTAGGGGTCCTACTGTATTGTGCTGTTTGCTTATCTTAACAACTGACATTAATAATTATGTTAATGCTAGCTAATTAATGTTTAGCAAATCTCGTGGAATTAAAAAGGAGAAAATGAAATAGGAGTTTAATTATTTGGTCACTTCTTAAAATGTCCTCTGAAATGACAGGCTCAACACTATCAACTTTTTTTCAGGTTCATACTTTTCTTTCACATTAATCAGTATGCTCTACATATCAACATCAAGGCTGGCCTAACTTTATATGAATACAAAATATCGATTGGATCAAGTTTAATTTCCCATAGGTTTTTTTTATTAGATTTGGAAAAAGAACCATGTGTCATTATGACACAACAAAATGTAATTTCTTCTTCAACCCATCACCAAAGTGAACGCCGGGCAATGCCAGGGAGGCAGTGTATGGGGATGGTGGCCAGGGTTAAGCCCACTACTGCCTGCAGGTACGTGTTTAGGGCTCTAGCTTAATATTTCACCATGAATCCCAGCAGTTTTGTTGGACTATGTGAAGCAGGTCCCGCACCAATAGCATGCCCCCTGATGCAAACCAAACATACTGTAGGAATCAATTCTTCTCCTTTCGGGTAATCCCTTTCCTCAGAGGTTGCCACAGCGAGTCAACAATTTCCATCTCACCCTGTCCTCCGCATCCTCAACTCCAACTCCAACCACCTCCATGTCCTCCCTCACCGCATCCATAAAACTTCCTTTTTGTCTCCTACCTGGTAGCTCCATCTCTAGCATTTTTCTCCCAATATAACCACTGTTCCTCCTCTGAACATGACCAAACTATCTTAATCTGGCTTCGTCACCCCCAAAGAGAACCTCAGCAACTTCAACTCTTCCACTTCCAGCACTGCCTTTCCCCAGTTGTTCTATCCAGCCTGTACTCTATTCTTCTCCTCTCTTCCACAGTCTCCACTGCTTTGAACAGTTGAGCCTAAGTATCTAAATTCCCCCACCTTCACCTGAAAACCCACCACTCCACTGTTCCCCTTTTCACACACGTACTCCATCTTGCTACGACTGATTCCTCTTCTCTCCAGTGCAAACCTCCACCTCTCTAGGTTTTCTTCTAGCTGTTGCCTACACTCACTGCAGATCCCAATGTCACCTGCAAACAGCATGGTCCATGGAGACTCCTGTCTGACCTCATCTGTCAATCTGTCCATCACCAAAGCAAACAAAACAGGGCTCAGGGCTGTCCTTTCAACAGCACACCTCACCGCTGTTCTCATACATATCCTGCACCAGTCTAACATACTTCTCTGCCACTCCTGACTTCCTCATACATACAGTAACCACAGTTCCCCCCTTGGGACCCTTTCAAAGGCCTTTTCTAAATCGACAAAAACACAATGAAGCTCCTTCTGACCCTCTCTGTACTTCTCCATCAACTTCCTCAAGGCAAATATTGTATTTGTGGTACTCTTTCTTGGCATAAAACCATACTGTTGTTCGCAAATCTCTACCTCTTTCCTCATCCTAGCCTCAACTACTCTTTCCCAAATCTTCATGGTATGGCTCATCAACTTCATCCCTGTGTAACTGCTACAACTCTGCACACCACCCTTCTTGTAAATTGGCACAAGAACCTTCCTTCTCCTTGTTAGGAACTGGCGCCTCCTACACTTCCTACACTCCCTATCATTTTCCTCATTCAACAACCCCTCAAAGTACTCCCTTCATCTTCCTAGCACACCTTCCTCACAGGATAGAACATTTCCATACCTGTCCTTAATTAACCTCACCTGCTGCACATTCTACCCATATTGATTCTCTGCCTTGCCAATCTGTATAAGTCTTTTTCTCCTTCCTTTGTGTCTAACCTTTCATACAACTCCGCGTATGCATTTTGTTTGGCTTTGGCCACTTCCCTCTTCACCTCCCTCGCCGTTTCTTTAAACTCCAGTCTATTCTCCTCTGTTCTGTCATCATCCTATCTCTTCTTTGCTAATCTCTTTCTCTGAACACTTTCCTGCACTGACGGAATCACTAATATTACAATATATCTATAATAGATTTAAACGGGCCGTAACGATAATGCACATACTTGACCGAAAGACAAGTTTTCTATTATATATATTATTATTTATTTTACGAGGCACAAAACCTTAATGGAACTTGAGTTGCCAGAAAGTTGTTGTTGATTAGTTTTCTTTCATTAATAATAATAATAACAACAATAATATAAATAATAATAATAATAAAGTACAAGTCAAGAAAAACCTGCAAAATTTTGTGTTTCCAATTGTCCCTTTATACATTATGAAACATAATGTATAAAGGGACGAGGAAATATATATATATATACACATATATATAATTTTTAACCTTTATGAATCTCCCAGACTTAATTCCCTTTTCCCTTGTCAGTTCTATGACAGTAAAGTTGTAGAATGGAAATAAAAGAACATACATAACATACATAACAATGGAACTTCATTTAAGGCAACTTAGAATTTACAAAAATAAATGTTTCCAGTCATGGAGTGTGTTTCTGTCAGCGAGAGAGATGCACAAGAAGTTTGTGTGTTTTTGCGTATGTACTCTGAGCCAGTGTGTACTTGTTCCTCCATGACACCTCAGTACTCAGGTGAGTACAGTTCCATTAATCAAGACTCTCCTTATATTAGTCCGAGCCTGGACCAAGGAGAGAGAGGAGAGAACAGAAGGGTTCATACTGGCCAAGATGGAATGCCCCATAAATGAAGGACGAAACAAACAGGAGCAATTATCCAGCTATTAAGTTAAATATGTTTTGTATATTTTTTGCACATTTAATGTTGTGCACTGTTATGATGTATCCAAAAATATCAGAAGAGTTCAGAAGATTCAGATAGTTTTAATTTTTGAAATATATATTTTAAATAAAATAATATGTCTTTATTTATTATTTATTATTATTATAAAGAGATTTTTTTTTCAGTACACATCTTGTTAATATCAAGCAAACTGAGGAATCCTCAAAAGAGTTTGCAATGCATGGATTTTTACAGCAGTGTATCCAACTGGCCTACAACTGTGGCACATAACATGTGTCATTGTTATTATTTTATCACTGAACAAGTTATGATGTGAAACTTATTATTATGTCATACTGATCCACTTGTCACATGATAATTCTACATTAGAAATAACTAAAAACTGATCAATTTTTTTTCCAGTCAATCTCACAGAAATATACTATTAATGTTAACCGACTCACTCATCTTCATCCAGTTTTCTGTTTCTGGGTCTCTCATTGGCAGCAGTTTCCATAACTGCCACCCAAAACACACTGCACCATACTGTAATCCTTCCTGTTGGTTGTGACCCCACTGGAAGTTTTGTAGGTTGGTACAGTACTATGCTCAGAGCACATCAGTGGCAATCTGGCAGCCAGTGGATTGGAACCTGAAAACCTTGCAGACCCAACTCTTAACCACTATGCTGACACTGCCATCCTAATTCCTTCTCTATCTAAGCATCTAAAACATAAAAATAAACATATATTACAATATTGTTAAATTGTTAGAGTTGAAGAAACATTTAGATTATCATTATGAAAATGGGTAGACCAAGGGAATGACGGCTACTATGTGTAAGTTTTTTTGTTTGTTTGTTTGTTTTATAAACCACTATATATGTTATATAGTATGTAATATACTTGAGACTAGAATAGCTGGGAGTTTTAAACTACTACGTGTACATATATACTGTGTATGAATATATGTACATATACATACATTAATGTGAATAGCTACAACTATTTGACCATACAAATAAAACATATATTACAACATTATAAATCTTACAAATCTATATATCCTGTCAATATAATATAAATCTATATATCCTGTCTATATATCCTGTCAATAAAGTGCAGATAAAACATATTTTTCAGTAGCCAAAGCTATTGGTCTATCCCCAAACAGCTATGTCAATATTCATCAATGAAGACTGTCATGGTTAGTTGGTTTCATAGTAGTTTTCATGGTGTAACACACGTTCCAGAAGTGGAGAGCAGAGTCCTGGGTTTCATTCCCAGATAAACCAAAAGCTTGACTGAACAAAACATAAATGTAATGTTATGGACACACTCTCTTCATCACACACACAAACACCCACTTTTGTTCTCAGCGTGTTTTGGGGCCCATGCAGTTACATGTCATTTACCAGCGGTCTGTACAAATATGAGTCATTATTCAGCAAACTACAACACTGAAGGATGGTGTGAACCCTAACACAGTGCCATGTTTACCCCACCCTGGGTTCCACATGGTCACCATTTCAACTGGCGATCTCTGTGTTGCTCTCACGGCCCATGGTGAAGGTTCACCTTGCTGGAAATTTGATTTCAGCTCCTGTATGTTTTAATGCCTCACACACACACACACACTCTTATTATTATTTCTGTAGTAGACGTTGATGATGATCAATGAAATCTAATTTCATGAACACAATATTCACATCAACACATATGGAAAGAGTAGGCACATCAGCTTGCTTGTACAACGGGCAGACAGAGAAAGTGTACACACGCACGCGCTCACACCCTACGTACGCGCACGGACACACACGCACGACAGAAGCATCTTCAGCAGCAGTGATAGTGTGGAAATATTAGAGGAAGGGGGGGTTGTCAGGCAGATGTGTTTATCCAAACAGGATACGAGAAAACGTGACTTCACCTCCACCGAGATCTTGCTGTTACTGCTCTCACAACAAACATCCATCCTCTCCATCACATAAAGGATGATAAGAAGGCCCATACCAGCTGATGATGGCCAATGGAGGTCCGTTCGTTATTCCTCTCCGCTCGTCCTGCCTGTATCCTTGTCCTTATTGTTGTAGCCACCCGCAGCGCTCAACAACAAGCGCATGGACCATAAACATAAAGAGACGAGAAAGACACGACCAGGAGAAGGAAGACCAGGAGCACCTTTCCGTTTTCATATGTCATTATCCAGCACTAAGACACGTTTCCTCTTCTGGGTTATAACGCACGCAGCACTGTGGCACGCCCACCCCCTCCTCTACACATGCTCTCTCTCCCTCTCTCTCTCCTCCTCCTCCTCCTTCTCCTCCCTCTCCTCTCTCTCTCTGTCACCCCCTATCTATCCGTAGACAAAAAACAGCATTTCCATTCCTTGTTCTGTCTACACACTCCCAGACAAAAACAACTAGGAGTGTTTGGTGACGTCACGTCGTGCCGCAGCTCAGCTCCACCCACCTCTCCTCATCCTATTATTGTTTTACAATAATAACATAACATCCCGCGTTATGTCATACACCGCCTCTGGTTCAGGCTCAAGTCCCCCTCCTGTCTCCTCAACCATCTTCTCCTCAAAAACATCTACCACAATAATATTTTGTGGTTATTTTCAGGCGACGTCAGTATAATGTGACATAAATGTGTATGTACATGCATAGATGCAAAGATGGCTTATTCGATGAAATGTGTTTTTTACACCTTGATGACTTCATTTTGCATTTTGCGATTTTTACGTGATCAAATTTATGGTCTAAAAATAAAAAAAATAGTAACGGAGGACATTTGAACATCGTTTAGTTCTAACCAGGGCCTAGAACCCCTTTCAAGGAACAAAAAAGGGGATTCGTTTTTATTGTTTGGAAGAGAAATGAGACCAGCTTATTTTTAAACATTGGTAACCAGTTATTACTTGATTTATTTCGTGCTTTAACAATTCTGCGTAGCCTACAATCAAAGTCATTTGTCTCCTAAATAGGATGGAAAGAAGAAAAGCAAACACTTTGTCATTGTGACACACACCACTGCACACAACCAAATGTGACCTGTGCATTTAACTGAATACCAAAGTGAACAGTGGGCAGTTTTGAGCACCTTGTGAACAATGAGTGGAGACGGTGCCATACCCAGAGCACCTCAGTAGTAACCTGGAAGCTGGTGGATTCGAAACCCCCAGACCCAATTCTTAATCACTAAGCCACCACTGAGCCATCTACAGTAGCCCACAATGACCTGATGAGGTCAATTTCTCGTTCGACGTTCACTGACTAAATGGAGAAGGTGGGTGGACCATCAGACTATATGGGGAGGACTGACTACCAACTACTGTCACATCTCAAAGGCAACAATAAGAGGTCAATATTGTAGTCTCTCAATATGGATAATGTTAGTTTCAGACATGATATCAATATATTTGTCCATGTTAAAGACGGGCTGCTCAACATTGAATTTTAAAAACGGATAGAAATGTGTTATCAGTGGCCTGTCTACTTAGACTACAGTATTTCTTTGAAAAAGCACAAACTAATTCTATATTTTTGCCACTTCCTGTGTTTGGATGGAAAGACCCCATGAAACAACTTTTTTTTTTGTTTGAACTGGCAACATCAAGGGGTATCTACAGAGCTTTATTCTTTTTCTGACTATTCTGGCTCCATAGATTTCCAACGAAGGCAAATGATTCTGGTTCAAAAGCCCTGGATGTAACCAACTACTAGCTTCTGGTATTTAACTTCAAAGAGGCTGGATGAAAGGTTGTGTGTAAACCAACCAACCTTTCATCTTATCTTACCTCTAATGTTGTTCTGAGCTAACTTCCCAGAAGATTCTTCCCAATCCCTGACAAGCAGACTACACTCTTTTCCTCAGACTATACAAAGAGGAAAATAACTTACTTCATGGTTTAGGAGTTTTGTTTGGTAACTAAAAATTAAGTGTTTTGGAAAATGTTTCTACTCTTGTCTTCTACAGTTTGTAAATGTTATTACAGTTGTTAGATGGGTATTGGTGGGTCTTACAGTCATTGTCACGTTTTCCAAAAAAACTAATGTCCAGTTACCTTTAAATGCCCTGGATGACTGAGAACCTACACAGACATGATCTAAAATGTTTAAAAGTTAAGCTTAAATATAAAATAATAAAGCTTCAACACCATGATAATGATTAGTATTTCAATTGGAGATATTATTTTTATTTTATTTAGCTGCCACAACAAGTTAGATACAGTTTCTGAGTTTCTTGTTGAAGCAAACATGTGGAATATTTTTTTCATGCCCACACTAAGATGAAATATGCTACTAATTTAAGTCATCATAAGTCGTCATCAGACTGACGTGCACATCAGAAATATACTTATGATCAATAATTTATTTTTGCAGTTATCAAGAGTCAAAAAAGTACTAAAATAGAATTAAATGAAAGTATTTTTTATTTTCCATATATGTTTATAAACAACATATAAAAACAATTTGACTTTGCAGCATATTTGCTGGAGACAAAAAGACTCCCATAAAGTCTCTGTGGGTCATATTGCTTCCTGTTACACCATTAAGAAAAAGACATTAGATTATGGTTACCACGACAATTGTACACAGCAATGATGGCAACATCCGTTCCTTAATTTCACTCTTTCTTTCTTTCTGAGCACATAAAAGAAGCGATTGAAGGCCTAGCAGGTAGATGCAAGTTTGTTTCCTTTTTTATGATTGGTGTTTATCTGCTTCTATGAAGAAGCAAGGCCTTTAACTCTGTTGCTGAAGCAGAGAAAGAAATTTAAACACACATAATTGGGTTTAATGTGAGATCAAAACAGGTGGACAATACCATGTATAGGGCAAACCAAGTCAATTAATCGCTTTTCACCCCTGTCTCCACACCACCTCCAGGTCCAATCCAACAGCAGCTGGTGTTCTGGGTGATGCTGATCGCCTTTGCACCTCCACTCACCCCAACCTCCACTCTTGTAGCCACCTTAGGGTCTCTCAGTAATCTGCCCTGCTGAGAAAGGCAACTGGAGGAAAAGTTGATCTAAAAAAGGCCCCTGAACCAGATCAAAGGAACCCTTGTACTCATCTGGCCCGTTGAGCTTTCAAATGTGGCCCGCCAACCTTGTCCAAATTGAATAATTCATTATTTTATCATTATATGTCTGCCATTTCCCTGCAATAATGGATTTCCTCAGTAGATGATGTCATTAAGGGTAATAGAATTGTAGGATTTTAGATTTTATGACTCTTAAATGCCATTTGACTTTTGCCAAGTTCTGTTCATTCCCATTCATACTTTGTTCTGGGTCAAGATAAAAATTGAATGCCAGAATAAACAGTGTATTGAAAAATATGGAGGCTAAACTATATCCTCCACCCTCCTCCCACCTTCTATATCACAGCCTCTGCTGCTCCTTCCTTTACCACCCAATCACCGTTACATTACATCTCCCTTCTTCATCTGTGCCGTTAACAGCATCACCTTCAACCTGCACAGAAAACTGAAGAAAGACATTTCTTTGGGGTGGGAGAACCACAGATTCAGACATATACATCTTTACCATCATGGAGGAATAGCGTGTACTGGACTCTGGTTTATTTTCCAAGGATTGAAAAAGCAGTAATAGAATTCGTCCTTCAGTGTAACAACCATGGCCTGTCCACATAAGGAGTCAGACACCCCTTCAATACAATAAAACTGTTCAATTAACATTGAATACCTTAAAACTGATGTTGAACCCTGTGGATGGACCTGGACCATGTCTCCTTTAGACTGCATAGCCTTCAGTCATTGGCCAGGCAACCAAGCAACGGTGACCTTTACTTCTCAAGGTCCTCAAGTGTTGCACATACAGATACTTCAACAGAGGACACTTGTGGTCTGCATACTGTAGAATAGTAGAGGTCTCTAACAGCTGGCCAAGGTGGATTTCTGGTCTGCTCCAGGTTGGAATCCACCAGCTGCCATGTTGCCACTCAACTGTTTTAAGCATGGGACCATCACAACCCATCACAATATAACTTCCAGTGGGCTCACCACCCACAGGAAGACCCATAGTATGGTGCAGTAAGACTTGGGTGGCAGTTGTGGAAAATGTTGTTTGATTGTATATGTGAACTGCTGTATACAATATTGTATATATTTTATATAATATTTTATATGTGCATGTTTATATTGTGTCTATTGTGCATATTATAATGTGCTCTTTCCTGCCGTTCCATCCTGGTTGACGATCTCATTCTCTGTACTTCACCCTGAGAGTTCTCAACCCTTTTTTTTCTCCCACTCACTTATTCAGGTTTTTCTTGTGAGTCATTGCTCAACTGATGCGAGAGTCCTATAAGGATAGGGGTCAGCAAATTCCACAAACAATTCAAATAGAAGAGGTGGGAGACAAATTAATAAATAAATATTAAACTTAGTTTATGAACTTTATAAACAAGATGAACCTTTTGATGTAAACTAATTTTAATGGAATATAACATGTGAATAGCATAACCACTCTCCTCTCCTCTCGTATCTCTCCCTTTCTCCCCCCACTGTACATCTGGTCACTCTGTCAATTGTCTTCTTGCCACTGTTTTGTTCATGTGCATGTGTGACAGTCTGACTCCAATTTCGTTGTAACTTGTTACAATGACAATAAAAGGCAATCAATCAACCAACAATAAGCCAAATATACCATAAGAGCAGAGCTTCAGGGGTGGAAAACTGGAAAATGGTGTCAAAGTATCTGTTGAATTCCAAGACAAAGACCTCAGTAACAGCAGCAGACTGAGGACAACAATCAGAAGACGTCAGCGCTTGCATGCACATCTTTGTTATGATTATTAAAGCTGCCCGTCAGACTTCGTGAACTGAGAAGGTACGACATTGATCAATGATGCATGGATCTGATATGGCTCTGTAACTGCTGGTTTTGCTGATTTCTTTTTTATTATTAAACACAAGTTATAGTTTAAAAATCTTCTCCCATAGCTCCATCATAAGAACAAGGATGTTGTTGTAATTGATCACTACGCCACAAGAGGATGCTATTTAATAAAGTACACCGATTATATGGGCGAAGGGCAGCGATAATGAAAACAGCTCAGCCGTGCTGTCGCATGCTGGTGTCAACGTCGTCTTCGTTTACGCTCACTATTAATCAACCCTCAACATTATACATTAAAAAGAAGCAAACATTCAGCTGCCACCAATAGATGAATGTGCCACCACCGACAGAAAGTCGACCAACAATGGGAGCCAAAATTAGATAAATCAAAGTTCTCTCGTTTCCGAGCGTCGGGGAATCTCACACTGACGGTGATTCCCTTGGAAATGACATCACGACAGCGGATTCCCTGTGAGTGGCGATGCAGCAGAGGGTCTCAAACAGAGCAGGAATATATTGTCGAGTGCACAGGTGTCCAACAGCGAGATCAGGAGAGACAATCTGATAGAGAGGTATGTGTTAATGTGTGTCGCTGTTTAAATACTATTAATAGGGCGATGAGACGTCGTAAAGCATCTCAACGCGTTTGACTGAATACTGACCCCTGCTGGACCTAAAAAATCCCTACAGGAAACTAAGCTGACAGACTCAAATGACATTGATTTTAACCCTCCTGTTGTCCTCGGGTCAAAATGACCCAAAACTGCGTTAGAACCCCCCCCCCAAAATCCCCTTAACGATATTTTTTAACTTAAAATCTTATGACTTTTCCTAGATTGACCCCAACATTAGAAAAAGATAATTGTTGCCTTTATCCACACTACCATGCATGCGGTACAAAAAAAGTTACAAAAGTTGTCTTCGGGTCAAAATGACCCGACAGTGAAATTCAATTGAAATCACGGTCACAGAGTTATTTACACAACACAGAATGTGAGAATGGTTTAGCTCTGTCTGCGATCAATCAGTAGAAGATGTTAAGCGCAATAATATACTGTAAGTCAACATATATTGATATTTAAATATCAATTATGAGATTCCCTATTCTGACCTCTCAAGCTAAGATTTCTGTGCGTTCGTGTCTTATGACCTTATCATTTTATGGAAGGCAGCCTTCAAGACTGATACCACCAAATTATTGGCATTTTTGCTACCATAGGTAAATCCGTGTTTTCCTATTTTAAAAAGTTTTAAAAGTTCTCATTCTCAATATACAGTATATCATTAAAATATATCCTTGTTAAAAGAAGAAAGGGGCCTTTTTCCTGACATAGTCTAGGCGCTTAGCAAAGCCGTCCATGTTTCTAAAACTGTTTTGTAGCGCCGGGCCTCTATTGACTTCCAACACACTGAAATTGTGCGCATGTTTCCATAGCCATAATTTGGGACCTCGCTTAGACCCAACTTTTCATGACTGGTTAGGGAGCTGTATTTCATACCTGTGGAAGGTGTTATGACCTTTAAATAAAATTCAAGAAGATTAACTCACAAGAATATGTTTTCCAACAGTGTAATGCATTAATGTGTCATTATTAGTAATGTGTCACATGAGGCTCAACATATTCAATATTCACAAAATTCAATTGTGCTAATACAGTCTTTGTAAAATATAATATTCAGAAATGTTATTGACTGAATGCCCCAATGTTTTAATATTAAAATTAAAATTATATTCTCTCCCTTGTGCAAATGTTGGTTTGCTGGCTGACTGTTGTCATTCTAAGGACAGAGGATGTTACCAACCCTGTAAAGCCCTATGTGACAAACTTGTTTTGTAAATGCGGGCTATATAAATAAAAATTGATTGAATTGATTGATTGATTCGTGATGAGGCCCTGATGTTCTCAGAAATTAAGCATGCGTTGAAACACTAGAAAGGCTGTCTTTTTTTAATTCAATGCCTGTTTAACTGAAATACCTTTCTTTTTTGCCTGATATGCCTCTCACACACTTTAATGAAATCCTTTCACAAATTATAGGGATAAAAAATCAGAAAAGCGTAAAATGTAAGGGTTTACATCGGTTTTATATGCGAGTTTATATATCTCAGTTGTCTGTGTAAGGCTTTTCTTTATTTTTGCCCGTGCGAGTGTGCGAAGAAGCTGGTGCTGGATCGGTGCTGATTGCTCATAACACTGAGGAGCAAATGCATCATGAGAGCTGTGGTCATCAACAATTCAGTGCCAGGTCAGTTTCGCGCATCACTGGTCACAAACCTTTAGAGTTCTTCAAAAGTAGTAGTTCTGTATCTTTCAATTTTCAACTTTCAACTTTTGTTTTTTTGCTTTTTTTTTTTCAACCACTTCCTTCACAGGTATGCAGTTTCTTTGAGGTTAAATACCAGAACTCCCAAGTCATTGTTTAGCTTTTTTTTTTTAAAGTAAGAAACCTATTATGTCCAGTTGTCCTTAAAGTTACTTCCATATATTTGGATTGAATGACCTGGATGACTGATAATCTACACAGACATCTTCTGACTACTGTCTGGTATATAACCTCAAAGAAAACTAATGACGGGAGAGACGTAGGGTCAGCGTGTACATGTGTGATGGACCACACCCAATTCCAGGTGAGCTGAATGCACCTGTCTGGAGGTGTGAGTGGGGGATGGTATTTGCCAACGGTGGTTTTGTTGTTTGTTTCAGTGAGTTGTGTCTTAACCTGCCTCCTCTAGGAACCTGGTCATTTTATTTTCTTTTTGTCTGTTTTTTCGTTGTGGTCACTGATTGATGTCTCTTAGATCCATGTCAATGGACAGTGACAGTGACAATGGGTCTGTTTTTTGATTAAGTTAATAAAGTTCCATTTTAAAATGTCTTTTGGGGGAAGGTTTTTCCAGAATGATGTAGATGGCTTCCTTTTCCAACCATCTGTCTCCTTTGGCCAGGTTCTTGACATTCTATGTTTGTCCCTTGTCCTTAACATACTTGCTTTTCAATGATTTAGAAAATGTACAACCTTTCTACCACTGCTACTTAATTGTGTGTGTTTGTGTACAAAAAATATAATTCAACATTGAAGTTAAGTAAACATTTATAAATAGTGCACACCCTGAGAAAAAAGTAAAAAAAAAAGATAAGACACAAGCCAATGTATAAAATTGCATTTTTAATATTTACAAATAGATACACATTGTGATAAAGTGTCCGTCAAAGTTTATTATACTAAACATGGTCATTGTCAAGGTAAAATTCCACATGTGACACAGTGGGCCAAAAATACATGCCAAAAACTGCCCTGTTCTTGTCACCAAAATAGATCTGATTACAAAATATAATGCTCAGTATAAACATCAGTGGAGTTCACTTACACCAGCCAAGAGCTCTAATTGCAAAAAGATCCTTCCAGTAGGTTTTTTTTTTTATAGGAAAAGAGCAGGGGAGGCTACATACCTAGTAAAAAATAGACTCTGCATATTACAACAGCAAGATGCAACCACATGGTTGATGTGTGAAAGTATTGCTGAGAGGGAAAGAGAAAATTAGCAACAAGTTAAAAAGATTTAACTTGCAATTGTACTGTAAAAAAACAAACAAAAAAAATACTATACTTTTTTGGAGTATATGACAAACATACAGTACACCCCACCGGCACCAGCACATCAGCCCACTTGATGAATTTTTGAAGAAAGGCAAAATAACACTTTTTTTACCCTTTTCTGCGCAATTACAGTGGTGCTTCGACACCTTGTATTTTTCCCATTTAAAAATAACAAAATAACTTCTAATTTGTTCCAGCCTCAAAAAATATACCATTATTTTTTTTAATTTAAAGTTTCTTATTTAAATATAAAGAGGGTCATAAGCTAATACATTGTGATTGTGCAAAATTATATTAATTAAGAAAACAGTTCATACTGGCGCAATGGTGCGTGGCTAGAGAGCAAACAAGGGCAAGTTTGACCCTTGTCCAAGCTTTGGAGCTCTGCTGTCCCACCTTCAGAAGGAGCACTTTCAGAGGAGGAGATGTCTCTCCTGCACTGAAATTGCTCATTCATTCAGTCAACAGCAGTCTACAACAAGCAGATGCTGGGGCTGAGACTGTGATAGGGAGCAAATGGGTGCTGCCACCTAGTCAACGACAAACTCTAAGAGAGTGAGTGTTGAGAAAAACGACGCAGGCTGGTTGTGGAGGCTGCTGGCTGACCTCAGATTAGAACAAGGCCCGGACAAGTACTGGGTCATTCCCTGTAGCCTGGGGAACATGGCGGAAAAGTTGCTTGCTTGTTTATTGGAATTATCATTAGTCAGATAGCCTGTAGGTCGGGGTCCCACTGTATAACAGAAATGTGTTCTACACCCCCGGCCTGAGCACTCAATACACAATTCAATGATAAATACAGTGGGTCATTTGGTTTTGACATTCTCGACTATTTTTTTTTTTAAGTAAAGGAAGAAGTAAAGTCTTCCTCCATGCAGATATGTAGGAGCATTTTACATGGCAATTGATCAGTCCCAATTTACATTACCACTGTGTGAGTGTAGGTGATTAAAATTATGAGCACTGTGTGATTTCGGAGAAAAGGGATACCTATTTTTGTGACCTAGGTCTACAGAACTACACAAAAAAAATGTTTAAAATGCGAAGAGTTGAACCCACAACGCTAAAGAACACAACAATGTAGTTCCCCACTAGCAACTGTAACAACTTCCCTTCAATCCCAGAAATATATTTATATTAAGCCGTTTTTGCATTTGTATGGGTGAGCACAAATACAATAAGAAATTGGATTTTACATTACAGCACATTACATAGCAGATGTTTACAGTACAATTTTAAGGAAATTAAAGATTACATTTCTTTTTTGTCATTAACATTTGAGTGCCTGGGGAGCAGTGTGTGGAGATGATACCATGCTCAAGGCACCTCAACGGTAACTTGGCGGTAGGAGATTCGAACTGGGGGCCTTACGGACCCAAATACGCTTCCTTAACCACTAGGCCACCAGCTGCCCTTTTTAAAACTTAAAAACTGTACTTTAAAAAATTCCCACAAGCCTCCACATCTCCAGTCTGTTTGTAGTACATTTTAGCCGCCACATTGTAGAAAACTAAGACATGTTCCTACCAACTGATGGATGGAAATGAAAATGGAATTGTTCGAAGAAGACGAAAGAATAGGAACAGATAAAGTCATATAAAATCATATCAATTGAAACAGAATCGCCTCACCCAAATATATAAATCATACATATACTTTAAACAACCTTTATTTTTTTTTTTTTACTTTAATAGTGAGATGAATAAGCTTTAACACAAGACTTTGTGTCATCTGTCATCACTGCACAACCGCACTAACTGGTTGCAGTCAACTAGTCTCCTGCTAGTAAATCGTCAAACCTGAAACACTTTAACAGGCACAACGTGCTTCTCCTCCACTTCTCTGATGCCCTCTGTTGGGGTCAACACATTTTTTTCAAGTCAACACATTTTACAGCTGAGCCTGTCAATACGTCATAAACAGTCACAACCAACTGCCAAGAACAATGTCCTGTTCCACGTGAAGTTTCACTGCCAAATTACTTCCCCCAAACACGGAGTTATTGCTGAGTGTAGCTTATAGAGTTTCCTGTTGTCATTTTTGAAGAAACCTCACGGATCAGAAATGTAAAGTTCTAATAACAGTAGTCAGCTGTGATAATAAATACATACACACACACATTTACAAATATATACATATAAAATATGTACACGTATTTATGTGTGCAGAGTATCAGATTAATCACAATTCAGTTCATGGTTAATCATGAGATATCTTACAATGACAAAGACAGCTCTACAATGCTGAAGTTTTCAGCCCACTGGATTTTTTAACACCTTTACAGCTTTCATAAATCGCTTGTGGTCAGTAATATGTTTCTGTTTTTATACCAAAAAATTGGAAAAATACTTGATGTTGGGGAAAAAAGTCCATTTTTTAAGTAATCTAAATGAAAAAAACATATATATAAATTTATATTTATGTTTTATATTAAAAACATATATATAATAATTATTCACACCCTTTTAAATGTAACTTCCCAACGCACATGGAAATGTAACTGCTGCCCATGTGACCCAGACAATGATAAGAGGATGAAAATTAATGCATGAAATGAAATTTATGAAGGTTGACATATAGAGTGGGAGAAAAAAGTGAGCTGATAAATGAATTAGTTCTACTTTCACGCAGCCTGCATGACAGTATAATGTGGCCAAGTTTATTAGGTCCACTTTCTTGTGATTATCATACAACATTGTCTTCATGACTTCCCTACTTCAAAAGACAAATGATGACTTAAACCTGATCAACAAACTCTGCCATTTGTGTATGTGCATTTAGATAAACTAACACAGTGAATACGCACTAGTCCGTATCACCAGCAATACAACAGAGCACCAACACTAAAACATACAGGTATGCAACATAAATAAAACACAATGGTTCAGGTAGAGTGGTTTTCTAAAAAAAAAAAATAAGTCCATCATCCTGATTATGAGCAATCAATAGTTATCCATCCATTCATTATCTACACCTTATTCATATGCAGGGGTGCAGAAGGGAGTGAAGGTGTTGTGGGACCGATCCCAGCTGTAATCAAGCCAAAACAGGAAAAATACTGTCATATTTTCCAGTCAATTGCAAGGCCAGGCATGAAGAGACACTTGCTCAGTCAACAAGCATCAACACTCATATTTACACCTGTTGTTAGTTTCAGTATATTCCATCAACCTACTTCATCAATGATTAATTAAAAACCAATTGGAGGGAAACTGCATCTGGAGAAATCCAGAAACTACTTACATAGAGCAAGATAAAAAAATGATTTAACTTGAGGTGTTCCAGCAATAAACCCAAATGTGTGTGAGTGTGTATATCTAGGTATTTTCTTGATAGTACAATAAATCACTTAAATTCAATTCACACAAAACAAAAATGCCATGTTTTCAGGTTCACAGTATATAGTAGAGGGAATCTGTAATTCTTTGAATGTGATTTAATGTTAAATGTAACGTACTGTGTTTATCAACAAATGTATATAAATAAACTGTCGCTCAAAAAAAGAATTTGAGAAATGAGAATTAAGAGATACATCGAAATTTACCATTGACAAAATAACAGCTTTCTATCAATAAAATGAAACCAAAACCTACCACAGAGTTTCTGTAAAATACACAAATATAGAACCCATTTATGCTTCGTCATGAACCAGTGTGAGGGCATCAATAAGGGAGGAATCATTCAGTGTTCAGCTTACATTACAATCATTCGACTCGCAGCAGAGCAAGCTCTCAGAATAAAACTGTGTCACAGGATAAAGGTAAATCGCAGCAACATGAATCACATCGCGTTGTGTGTAAAAAAAAAAAAAGTTCCCCTGCTTTTCAGTTATAACAAGAGCAGGAGACAAAAAAAAAAACCTAAGTGCCCCTCAGATTGTCCGTTGGTATTCAGCTCAGGGCTTTCTTAGCACATTCTTCCTTAAGACTACAAATGCTGTCTTGACCTGTCAGTAAAACAAAAGCGTGATGTTGTGAAGTTGTTGTGAAAATGCATTTGACAAGCGCAAGCTAAAAACATTTTTTGAAAACAGCATTGAGAGAAGCATCAATGTGAATGTGGTACGGTACCATCTGACAAAAAAGTAAGTCATTGTCTCAAACACAAAAAAAACACCCTCCAACTTCCATCTCCGTTTAACGCACAAGAATTGAAGAAATCACCATTAACTTTACTGTTGTGAAAACCCATAATTAAGAAATGGTTGAAGTCAATTTTCTGGCAGTGTTAAGCCAGTAAATCACATTTCTGGGCCTGCTCCACCAGTCAAGGTGCTGTCTGCCGTTGATAGCTTTTTAGCTATTTATTGCAAAAAAAAAAAAAAAAATTAAGGACTTTTTATCTGGAAAGAAATTCTTGCTACTCTTCAAATGTGTAGCACAAAAACCGCAGCTTAACAAGTACAATCCAGGATTGAATATTGGAAAAAAAAATGGACACACTGTTACCTCATCGACAGCAACCCAAGACGTGCTGGAGAAGTAAAAGTATGTGATTGATATTGGTATTTCCAAATGCTCCAAGCAGAGTCTTTGTCTCCTGTGAAGTATCCCCAACAACATGTGTCCTACCTCCTGTACTTGACTTGTACTGTCCCAGAAGACATCCGACCTGATGCTTGGTGACAGCTCTCCGAATCATACGATTGATGGAGATCTTGGCTACAGCATATATTCAAAGATGGAGCGAGCTGAGGTGAGTTGGGTGTTCACATGAAATGTGACAGTCCTGGCCAGATATCAGGAGAGGCACAGGGAGCTCATTGAGGAGATGAGTGAGCAGACCGGCGTTGGGAGACCGTAGTAGTATGGGTCGGTGAAGGGCAAGAGGAGAAAGAGAAAGAGGATGACTCCAAGCAAGTAGGAGGAGAGAACCATGATGCGTTGGGGATGCTCAAGTGCAGTGCTGATGGCAGGAAAACCCATGTAATTGCAGAAGGAGTGGCAGAGAACTGGACCAATCAAATGACCTGGGACACACAAATGGGAGGACACATTATGGTGTGTTCGGGATAAAAGTATTGACTTCATAGTTATACCTCCATATAATGTACACAACCAGGTAATTTTGTTGTTACCCCAATCCTAGAATTCTTATAGACAGCATATACAGTAGACATAAGCCTAGAATTCTTACAGTTCCACTATATAGGACGGCCTATATAATGGATACAACCCTATCAACCCACACGAACTCTTCATTCTCTAGGAGCAGGTCTTCTTGTGGTTCCACGGATCTCTAAATCTAGATTTGGAGCCAAGGCTTTCTGTTCTTAGGCCCCCGTGTTATGGAACCACCTGCCAGTTCTAGTTTGGGCCTAAACATCTAGTCGTAGACCCCATGTGAGGCCTATGGCTGGACTTTGGGGTCCTAGATATACTCTGTAGGTTAAGAATGCAGGGGGTCTCGTCTCTTTGTCTTTCTCACTTCTATTCCTTATTTCAGTAGACTAGTCCTTATTCTTTATTTAACTATTTTTATTTATTAAACACCTCTGGATGGGGAGTAATCTGGACCAAGGACTTTGCCTTTTGGAGCAGATATTGACTTGAATAGCCTCTGAGTGGACTTTGTAGTGCCATTTGTTAACTGGTAGACATTATGTAGACATTCATATTTTTATGTATAATTGTAAAGTGCCTTCAGATAATAGTTGTTATGATTTGGCACTATAAAAAATAAAAGTAGAATTCTGGGGGAAAAGGGGCTTAAATTGCTAACAGAAAAAAGTTATAGTTATGAACTTAAGGTGAGGTGAGTCTAGCACAAGTAATCCGTTTAGGGATGACTTGCAATTTGCAAAATTTGTGCTAAAAGATTCATAAATTTCAAAGACAAAACTGCCATTTGATTAGGTATCCACTCACATTTTTGCCACTGTACCTATATAACCAAGGATTGACCTGTTGGTGCGTTCATGTGTATGTTAATGTGTGAATGTTAATTCTGTGATTTCACTTCCTATTTGTTAGGGTGATCAAGACTCCTTAGGTTGACAATAAAATATCAGTGTGGGCCAATCAGAGACGTCTTTACTTCTCAAAGGGGACGTGGACTTGATGTGTTGACCGAGTGTTTTTCTTTTCTTTTTGTTAATGCCCTGCCAAGTGCAACTGGTAAAGATGTCAAACTGCCAATCTGGTGACATGGCATTAAAAACTAGAGAAACTGAAATAAGCTTTAGTTTTAGGACAACTTATAGTCAAACTGTCTGTGATTTCTCACAAACATCTCTGTGTTTTTCTTTCAGGTTGTTGTGTTATTTATGGACTATGTAAGATAGTCCATAAATAACAGTTTTAAATAAAATTATAATTATCTTTGCTTCAGAACGGCATGGATAAATAAGGGGTTGACTTGAAAAGACTGGAAATTACAAGACAGACTTGAGTCCTTACCTGTTCTAATAAAAATAAAAGCTGTGTAGGCACCGAAGACGGCTGTGTAGGAGAACTGAAACACTGTTGACAGAAAAGACAAGACAAACAAAATATCATCAACAGCCCATTTTGACTTTTTAATATAAATGATAAACAATGGGTGAATTTTTCACCTGCAGACAGAAAAATCCCAGACAGTGACCCCTGTCTGAAACGGAGCAACTCAATCACATGGTGGAAGTGAGCTGCAGGATAAAAGTAGAAAAAAAATTAAGCCGCTTCAATGAGCTGTGCAACAAATGCAACAGAAAATAAAAAGCGCAGAATATTAAGCCTCAAGCTAATGGTTTGGCTGGGATGCATCAAATCTGATATTCAGCATTGCTGTCCATCTAAGGTGGACCTAACATAAAGCCCATTCAATTTGATACTTAAACCGATTTCATGCACAAAACAATTTAAACCCTCTGATGCTTTCACTCACAAAAGGCTTTCACTCAAGGTTTATATATGAAACCACTACCCTCATACAGCCACTTACAACTGTTAGAGCGTAAGTAAACCTCCCACTTAGACAGTAGTTACAGCAGTAGTGTTCCTGAATATATCCAAAATGTATTCACATCATAATAAAACCAATAATAAAGCAACAAACCAACTAAATACTATTAAGTCACAGCTGATCCCTACATTAAAAGGCATCAATAACAACATAATAAAATGTATTTTATTCAACATAACTTCTGCTTATTTTTTCAGTGAACAAACCCACCTCTATTTAGTAACTCATAATTATGATTTGCTATACCAATTATCCATTAATTTATTTTTTCCGACAAGTCTTTTTTCTAGGGTAATGCGGCAAGTCTGTTCTGCTTTCTGCACATTCTAACCTAATGTGCACATGCATGTAGTTGTTGATAAAGTTGCAATACAAATGTTATAGCAGGGGTTTTCAAAATGTGGAGCGGGCCCCCATGGGGGGGCGCGGTGCGATGCTGAGGGGGGGGCGCGTGTGACCCTGCGGAACATGTTTTTTTTTCCGCCGTGCTACAATTAAGTGTAATTGCACATCCTTGCAAGTTGAACTACATCTCTTTTTTGTTTCTTTATGTTAACAAGGATACGATGCTATGCAGAGGTGTACCTAGAACTATTTTATAGACAAATGCTATTATTTATAGTTGCGGCGGAGAGTGGGTGGTGGGGTGTGGGGCACGTGAATTGTTTTCTTCTTGCTATGGGGGCGTAACAGAAAAAGATTGGGAAGCACTGTGTTATAGTATTCAAGATGTATGACCTCCATGGCCCTTTTTATCTTTTGATTATATCATGGATGAAAGTTTGGTGTATACTGAAAAGACTGAAATTATTCGGTGGTAGCAAAAGTATCACATTTACTAAGTAAAAGCCACACAATATTGAATGAAATAGACAAAACCATTACATTCACTATTTTATTTCTATCTTCTCAGATCACAACATAAAATCCAAATCCAGTAAATTATCTGTTGATCAGGTGGAATGTTCAAAAAATAAAATAATATGGAATGAATCTAGTTCACAAGTTCACAAAATGGCAATCATTTACATATATAATTTATATATTTCATATTTCGAGTTTAAGTCAAGGTGCGTTGTGCAGCCTTCTCGTTAACATAGGGACTTGTTGGTAAACAGCCAACTCGGTTGTGCACGACGATTTAGTCCACACTCTAACGATATGTCCGATTTAGTTGCTCTTAAACAATGTTTAATTATTCTCATTACATAATAAGCCAAGTATAAT
>JAFBJS010054589.1:31873-43522 GCA_016785265.1 Paraplagusia blochii | reverse complement strand
GTCCTTGGAAGAACGCATAATCAATGATCAATTTCATTCACATAAAAAACTCACCATCACAGCTAGTAAATTTATTCATCCACTCCCATCTCCATTTGTTCATCCTCTTCCCTGGAACTTCGTCAACTTTTGCGGCACACGCAAAATCTTTCTTGTTGCTGATGTCCAGAAAACGCATCGCAACAATAAAAAATATTCTAATTGGTCGTTGTGCATGAGCGCCCATGACTTGCATAAATTCACCGCAGCTGCAAGCAATGATGCCGCACAACTCGGAAGACAGCCCCCCCCCATATATTTATATACCTTGAATTTTACATCGGATTTATGCGTTTCACAAGAATGGCCTCTGGAGCAGTAATAAATACGGAAATCCGTCTTTAGACGGAAATCTTTCACCCATGTTATATATTAAGCAAATTCATACCCTGTCTGGCTTACACTGATTGAAGGCAGAAAAAACAATTTCTGAATGGTGACTGATGACAGGAACAAGGGATTGAAGCTTTATGTTTACCACAACAAGTCATTTCAGAGGTCCCCGAAGAGAAAGACGCAGCTTTAAAATTGTTTTTCCTCTTTTCTCAAAAGAAAATGTGATATACAGTGTTTTAAATAGCAGGGCTGTGTTGAAAACTTAGTACAACTTTACTGTGAGACTCACCCACTCCAAAGAAAAGAGGACAGGTGAAGATAGCGAGAGATATTCCTGCACACGGTACCAACATGGGAAGCATGCAGGCTCTGAAGACCAACTCCTCTGTAAAGGGAGCTACAATCTGGTTCCTTAGCCATCGCATATCGCTAAAACACAGCGACCAGAAGTAAGGGTCTAAAGGATAATAAGAACAGTGGATAAAGCATTTAGGAAAAAAAAACTGCTACTTTAATATTTATGCATATTTATACATGTCTCAAATAAGGGTAAAAAAGATAAGCCTGTTGGAATTCTCACCAAGGACTACTCTGATGCCATCCATTAAGGTCCAGGGACAGTCCATGGCCAGCTGCATGAGAGGACCAAGAAATAAAACCTGCAGCACACACAAAATGTTAAAGCAGTTACACCAGGATTAAATTAAAATATAGTAATGTGCAATGCAATACACAACTCAACAAAAGAGATGTGTTTCCCACCATGGTAAGAAATAGGGGAAGCAGGATGGCAGGAATGAGGCCTTCAAACCGGATCCCCATGAGAGCTGGTAATGACAAGTCAGTCTGACACAAGTACAAAAAAAAAAAAAAAAACAACAAAAAAAAACACAAACATTGAAATGAAAATCAGTCAAGCTATATTTGGCATAATGTAAATCATCACTAATCAAATAAGGTAGAGACAAAAAAAAAAAAAGATGAAATATATATAAAATATTTTCTCTAAATATTTTTCTGGCTAAGTCAAAGCCCAGACCTCAATCCTTTAGAGCAGTGTTCCCCAACCTTTTTTTGCGCCACGGACCGGTTAAATGTCTCGTTCTATTTTCATGGACTGGTCGTTAAATTGTGGCAGACAAATACCCCTTAAAAAAATTTTTATTTACAGTTTTCTGAAACATTTTCCTACCTATAAAATCTTCCTACTCTGCACAACAAGGATTTCTCAAGTGCACACAGCCTATAGCGTTCTGGTACCAGATTGGTATAAAAAGTTAGAATCTTGTATCAAAGACTCATCTTCGTTTTGAGTTTGTTGTCTTCACTGAGAACATATTTTTCTTAAAATATAGTTACATTTTTGATGATGGAATGCTGGCCATTCTATTGTTGATATGGGTTTGAATCAAGTGTAAGTAATAGCCAGATGGGGCCATAAGGAAACATTATTTTGCTTATTTGCATTATTATTATTTTTGTAAACTGCTTTAGAGAATTTTTGGCTGCATTTAAAAACTGTCCAAGTTGCCGAAAGTAAATCTACTAAATTTTTACTTGAAATGGGTTATTAATTTTGCAAGCAATTATATTTCTTCACTGACATGACTTACTAGAAGTATTTATTCACATAGACATTAAGGAGTGTGGCCCGTAGGGTTCCAGGTTTGAATCCACCAACTGCCAAGGTACCTCTGAGGTCCACTGAGCATGACACCATCCCCACTCACTGCTCCCCGCTGCTCAAAGCTGCCCACTCTTTACTTTAGTGATGGGTTAAATGCAGAGGTCTTTCTTTCTTCGTGTGCTGTGGTGCCCAAATGAAGGAGTTTGCTTTCCTCCTTCTTTTAATAAATTATTGTGTGAAAATAGATAAATCTGATTGAGCATAATTGATTTATGAATGCAATTTATATGCCTGTATCTATCAACTGTACAATATCGAATGGTGGGTACATCAGGGGGCAACTGGATAGAGAAGCCTTCTTGAAGACATTTTATCTCTCATCCAGAGCCTTCTTCAGTTCTCTTGGATGAGAGGTGAAACATCTTGAAGAAACCTCTACCTTTCCAGTTCCACTCAATGTAATCAATTCTGCATGTGATGGACTAGATGATTGATAAAGTACAAAATAAAGTACAAACAACTTAACAACCTTAGTAATAACAGTACAAAGCCTGGGTTGGTCATTTTGACTGTTTTGGAAATTATATAAGCAATACCTTTGTCACTACAGAGCACAAACCAGTGTTTTTTAGTACCGATTCCAAGCCTAGAGATAGAGTAGAGCAGGGGGGCGCGTGTGACCCTGGGGAACATGTTTTTTTTCCGCCGTACTACAATAAAGTGTAACTGCACATCCTTGTAAGTTGAACTTGTGTGTTAACAAGGATACGATGTTATGCAGAGGTGTACCTAGAACTATTTTATAGACAAATGCTGTTATTTATAGTTGCGGCGGAGAGTGGGTGGTGGTGGGGGGTGCAAATTGTTTTCTTCTTGCTAGGGGGGGGCGTAACAGAAAAAGATTGGGAAGCACTGGAGTAGAGGATACAGAGGACAGGGGGAGATGGAAAATGTTGACTCACTGTAGCAACCCATGAAAAAGGGACAAGCTGAAAGGAAAAGAAGAAGGAGGTGCGCTCAGAAGAAGTGGAGGTTCTGGAATGATTTGGTGGTAGAGAGCTTCCCCAGGAGAGAGAGAGTTGTGATTAGTGCACATTATAATGGTCATAAAGGGGAAGGTAATAGAGGTGTGGAGGAAGTGATGGGCAGGTGTTTCATTATGGATAGAAACTTAAAAGGACAGGCAGTGAGAACATTTACAGAGAATTGAAATGGTCATGGTTACCACCTATTTCCGAAAGAGAGAAACACCCACACAAAAGGGGAACTACAAAAATGAGGGCAGCTTCAGATAGAAAGATAAAGGTAATCTTAGGGAGATTAGAGACTGTAAGGAAGTTCATTCACGGATGAACTTCCTTAGTTGATGAATGAAGCATATTTCAACTCCATAAAGAGGTCTAGTTGCTTACAACTAAACGTTTTGGATGTGACAGGGAAGTATCTAAGGTTAGCGTAGGACATATATAAAAACACAACAGATTGGAGAAAATAACAACAGACAGGAGGCAGAACTAGAGATGGCAGAGTTAAAGATGCTATGATTCTTTTTAGGAGTGACAAGGATGGCCAGGATCAAGAATGAGGTCATTAAAGGGACAACATAGTCAGGAAGGGTTTAAAAACGCTAGAGAAGCCAGATTAACAAGGTTTGGATATAAGGACAATGGACACATTGGTAGAAGAATGCTAGAAATGGATCAACCAGTAAGGAGAACGACAAAATTTTCAATGACGACAATTACAAATGCATTTATGTTGGTCGAGACAGTGCTGTGCTCTGGGCACCTCGGTGGCACACTGGCAGCAGTAATTTTTTAAAAGTTTTAGAGCAAATACAAAGATATAATTCTACCAATTCAGTCCAGCTGCGGCCAAAATGACTGCTGTATTTTATGCGCAGCAAATTTTGCAGTTGCAATTTTCAATGGAGAATGGGTGCCAGTAAGGGAGTGTTTAAGAATAATACTCAGCAAAATATCAGGCAGACGTTGAAATTTGACTGTTACCCAAGCTTTGAAGCATGGTCAGAATTAGGGATGTCCGATATGACATTTAACGATACCGATACTAACCGATACCGGTATTAACCAATACTGATATATGCAGGTGATTTCCCCTGAATTATTGTGGTACCAGACTGAAGGCATTCTATAAATAACTGTGTACAACATAAACACACTACTTCAATATAAGTTATAGAAAAAAATAGAAAAAGACACATGTATTTTTTACCATTTTGTCTGAAACATTCCTATGATTCTTTGTGCAGCCTTTGATGTAAACAAGAAATGTCTAGTGTTTGACAGAATAACTTTCCAAAAACATTGATTATCATTATAAACCGGGCTCATTCAGCCCTCACAACAATAGGCAACAGCTGCAATATAAGAGTAAAATCTTTAACAAGAGAAAAAAACTGCTAAAGAATTGTTCAGAGAAATCTTTTCTGGCGGACTAAGACGTCTCTATGTCTCATATTACTGCCTCCAACATGTTAGGCGGCCAATTCTGACAGAGCCCCAAGCCTTGGACAATAGACAAAATTCTTCTCCTGTTTGCCATTTTGTTCATTATAGATCTAAAACACTCCCCCACTGCCACAGGAGCTCAATTAAAGGCAACAACTGTTACTACAGCAAACATAGTATAGCAGCTATACAATAATACTATACTATAACAGCTCTAGCAACCAAATGTCACTATTCGCTGTACATAAAATACAACAACCAGTTTTAATGACAAAGTAATGACAAATAATATGTAATTTCCAAAACAGTAGAAATGACCCCTGAGGACATTCTTGTGTTAAACACATTACAGTGCACATTACTTTCGTGATTTAAGTGTTAATTAATCATACAACCAAGTCTTAAGTAAAGTCACCTTGATGCCTGTGATCTCTCTCCATGTCCACACAAAAACAGGAGACAGACCCGACACAATCAGTACACTGGTGAAGCGTCTCTTGATTACAGTGGGGTGATCCCTAAACAAAAACAAGAATTACAGGTTTGTCACCACCAGATCAACATACATTTACAGATATTGGTCTATATTTTTTCATGAAAAATTTTATTTAGTAGTTAAATGCACCCTTAAAGTGGAGTAATGAGAGTATTGATTCTATGGTATTGATATACTGCACATAGAGGGAATATGTTACTGCAAACTTTTTTAGTTTCTTCAGACTAGTGACAGAAATACTGATGTGATGCTATTGTACATAAAAATCAGCATGTTCCCAGTAACGTACCGCACCTCAAAATATTGCTAACAACTTCTTGTCATCTTTGTCCAGTCAACTTGCGCGCCGTTATTGTTATATTGTACTCAAGTGATTTAGGCTGGCAGCGCTTTCAACTCCACAAATGAGTGCAGACTCAACTTCATTTAATGGGCTACTACAGGGATTCCCAAACTCTTTGCAATGTAGCCCAGATTCAGCTGAATGAAAACCATGTAACTGCATATAAATCACATCGTGCAGCCTGTGTATATATTGTATTGTATGTATTTGTATTAGCTTTCTTTTTGCTTTGTTTACTATGCAGCTGGGTTAACATTGCAATGAAATTATATAACCCATTACTTTATCAGGATAGATAAAGGTTAAAATAATTATAAATGTATTTTTAAGAAAAAATTGTATTGAATTGCTGAAGTATTTATTGATTTTGTTTTTTAGAAATCTCATCATGGTGCATTTTGACAAAGTACAGAACTGTATAGTCAAATTAAATGAGAATGAAACGACACTGAAATATGAGACACACATAGACATACATACATAGACTCTGCATTGACCGCTGCTGCCCACTAAAACAGCACTTTCTAGCTAAAATTGGAAGTTAAACTGTCAATTTTTCTGAACAGAAACAGAACGAATAATTTATTATTTTTATGAATTGGCCCTGAATTGGATTGTAGGATTTCAATCGGACTGTTTTGTGAGCAAAAAACGCCCAAATAATTACCTAGTACTGAGCCATAGGGTGACGTCATAAACAGCCCATCTTAATATCCCGAGCCGTCTGAATATGGCTGTCACAGTATGGCACACAGTTATTCCCGAACTGCTTTAGTTTTCATTTTGTCTTTTTGATGGTTGCTAAGATATACAGTACATGTGCATTAATAGGGAAGCAAGGTGATCAGTGATGATATCTGACCTTGTCAAATGATGGAAACAAATGGACTTATTTAAAAGTAAGAGGGAGGAATATTCAAGTGTCAAGTTTCTTTGGCACAGCCATTTTAATAGTGGGTCAGGTCTGATACATATTATATGATCTTGTAGGTCAAATTTGCTACTTTGGGTCGAAGGGAAACCTCCTTTACACCATCTAAAATTAAATGTCTTAATATAGTGTTTATCTTTATGATCAGACAAATATTCCAGGTCCCTGGTTTATTTTCTCCGTCCATATAGTAGTGTAATATATACAAAAAGAGACTAAATCTCTCCTACCAGTCTCAACAAGTGACCAAAATGAATGAATTTAACGCTACATATTTATTTTCTAGATTCTCATAAATGTATTCATTCGTACACTTTATAAATGTGCGACTAATGTCTACAATTTATGTCTGAGTTACCTTGTTTTCCTTACCTTTTTCCTTACTTTAAATGATTTTACAACTACAACTATATTATTTTAGGTTACTAGCCACTAGGGGACATGATACTAGACTGACAATAAAGAAAAGTGCATTAATTTACACCGCCTGTGGTGTCAAGATGACCACAGGTGGTGCTACAGCAGTTTAACAAATATACTGTATAGTATAGGAAGGATGTGCATATCCTTATGCCTAACAGTACATAGAATCATCACTACGTTTGCATTTACACGTCATGTTTATGCAACGTAGCGTCACACCTCAAAGTCTGTTTATGCCATTACCTGGGTAGGTCACTCTTCCACACGTACAAACTCCCCACATAGGAACAGGCAAGAAGCAGACAGGACAGCACTGACAGCCAGCACATACTCCCAGAAGCTGTAAAGCCGCCATTGCTGTGCCTCAACTCCTCTGTCAGAAGATTTGTTGATAAATCCTCTTCTGCCGCCATATCGACTGTCGGCTGTATTTAGTGCCAACTCCTGAGCACAGGCGCGGCAGCTCGACCATCTACTATTTATGGTCCACCGTTACCATCAGCTGAGAAGTCGTAACAAGCTGTCGAAACAGACGCTAATAAGGCTAACTTAAGTTCAAACCTGTTCCGGCGCTAGGATTCTGCGTCATCACACGTTTCCTTTTTTCTGTCGACTGACGCCATCCAGTGGGGAAATTAAACCCGTACGATCATGTAAAACGTGTCTTTTTATTCAAGTTTTATTCTGTGATGTATGTTATCATTACTTTAAATGCTAAACAGGAATTTGCAGTATTCAGTATTTAACATACATTCACATTCTTAGAATAATCTACATATATTACAGCACGTAGTATTGGCAATGTATAAAACAAAATAACTGGCTTCAAATTAAGAAAAGAAAGATTTCATTTTTATTCATTTAGTCCTGCTTTCAACTCAAACTAAACGGCTTGATAAGGTTAAAAAAATACAGGGCATGCAACCAATGCACGGCATGTATCCATTACACACACATATAATATATACTATATACATACAATACATACTTATACATATAATATACATGTACATGTACTTACCAAAATTAACCATGGTTTGATGGTCAGGGTCATAATCTTTTTGCCATGGTTTATGACTATGGTTGAAAAAAAAAAAGGTTTCTCTGCCAATAAACTGAAAAGCAGCTTTCTCCAACAATCTGGTTTTCCAAATTTTTGTGGAATATTTCACAAAGAATAAATAGCTTTATTCTTCATATCGTGTCCTAATCACGGCAGGTAAACTGACACAAGTCCTTTCAGAAGCTGAAAGTTTTTTCATCTGTTTAACTGCAGCATCAACATAAAGTGTGTGTGCTATTGTGCTGAAGTATTTTCCTACCCATAATATTTTCCAACTTGATGCGAAATTTAATAGCCATTCCAAAAGTTGTTTTCCTACCCTCTGTTTAGAGGTGGTAGGATATTTTTATAGATTTCCGTCCATCTGTTTTCATCCGCTTATCCATTACTGGGTCGCGGGGGCACCAGTCTCTACAACTGTTACCCAATCACATTGCACCATACGGTACCTTCCTGCAGGTGGTGAGCCCACTGGAAGTAAACCATCCTAACCAGGATTTGAACTTTCTCAGGAGGTGAACCGTGGAGTTTCACACCAAAGACAGAGACATTGGCTCTGGGCCAAAGTGAAGGCCTTTGTAGATGTTGAACACAAACTATTTATCTAACACCTTTAAAAGAGAGGGTAGCTAGATAATATGGGCGTTTCAGGTAGAGTAAAATAAGTATATGTAGACTACTTCCACAAATTTTAGGCACTTGTCATCAGCAACCTGAGGCCTCCTCCTGGTAGTGAGGCTAGTCCACCACTACCCATTAATAGCCTTGTTATAAAAGCAAATTACTGGCAATAAAAAAAATCAACTTTATGACTTCATCTTGCTACCAAAAGCCATTAAAAAGAAGGATTAATGTGTATATCATTTTATATAAATAAAATGCAAGACATCATAAAAAGGTCTCTATCCTGGATGGAATCACCAGGTCCAGCTTAGATTGATGGAGGGGAACAGAGAGACCGATATACACCATATTTTAATACACTTACCACCTACCATGTTTTTTGTATATCTTGCTCTCATTGTTTATTTTTTTTTTCACAGCTGCTCCCAGCATATTGAGTTCCGTGTTCCACTAAAGAGCACAAGCCAGTGTCTTCTAGTGCTGGATAAATGGTGAGGGTTGCATCAGGAAGGGCAGCGTAAAACTTTGGTCAAATCAAAGATGCAAGACAACAAAATGAGATGGTAATTGTTGACTCACTGTAGCAAACCCCTGAAAAAGGGACAACCCGAAAGGAGAAGCAGTAGAAGAAGTTTGGAAAGTGGAAGTTTAACATCCACGTAGATAACAAAAATTATAGTCTTAGCTCTGCATTTAGTTCAGCATTAGACTAAATTGGGTTCACTCAACATGTGAGTAAATCACTGACAAATGGCCAGGCATAAACTTAACAGGACTTGATAAAAAAGCAGCAAAGCATGGACAAAACATGAACCATAACATGGACATGAACAACTAACAAAAATAATTACGAACAGAGACTTCTAAGATTTGAACAGAAACTGGCGAGACAAATGGCATGACAAAAGACCAAGGCAACTAGAAAAACAGGCAAGACACAACTTCACCTAGAAACAGTCATGAAACAAACGTGAAACAAGTACCAACAAGCATGAAACAGTCATGAAACAAACTTGAAACAACTATGAACTGAACTGAAACAAGCAAGACACATGGCATGACGACACATGGCATGACTCAGGGAATCCTGAACCAGCTCTTAGTTCTGCTGTAATAGGCCTAGACTACTGGGGGAATTTTTACCAATGTGTTTACTGTGACTGTGTTTACTCATATCCTGGATATGAGTAAACACAATTACTTGCCACTAGCCTTCTAGTGTTGATGGTGAGTGTGAGAACACAATGGAGAGTGGAGGGGATCCTCACCCCCTCATCCTGCTCTCTATAGAGCAATCCTCCACCTCTTTGGTTCTCTTCCGGCTTCTGCTCTCTCATCATACATATCATGTCATCTGCAAACATCACTGTCCATGTACACTCCTGTCTAAACTCATCTGTCAATATGGCCGTCACCAAGACAAAGTCAGTGCAAGCTCAATGCCGATCCTTGATGCAGTCCTACTACCAGCTCAAAGACTTTTGTTCTTCCAACACCTCAACACTGCTGCACAATTATATGAAAAAAATACACTGACTAATGTAAACCAAGGGACGCCAACTCCATACCACCGCGGTCCCCACCACAGAATACCACCAGGGACATGTTTGAAAGCCTTCTCCATGTCCACAAAAAACATGTGGATGAGTTGAGCAAACTACTATGAAATCTCCAGTATCATGTGTAGGGTATTTTGCCTGTCCAGTTATCGACGACCAGGATGCAAAGTGCATAGCTCCTCTTGATTTCAAGGTCCTACAACATCCTGAGACTGCTTGGTGCCTTGCCACAAAACAGCTTCTTAACTACCTCAGTGTCCTCAGCACAGGAAATGTTTGGACCAGCAGCCAAGCTCCCTGCCTCTGCTTCATCTACAGAAGATTTGTAGTGGGGTTTAGGAGATCCTTCAAATATTCCAGTGCAATAACACCACCAGTCAAGGTCAACAGCTCGGTCAACAGCCCCAATAACATCTCAAACAATTTTCTTAACATAAACATTTTCAACATGTACAAAAGGCTTGGTCGTCCATCCCAAAACCAGTTTGAGGAATAAATGCATTACAGGAGCAGGTATCTGCCAAGTATGGATTCAATTTCCTTTTAGGTCTTTGATTACTTACATCAAACTCTTCGAAAAGTTCATCTTCCTTCTTTCCAAGGTAAACAACAAGACAGTGGATGGCTACATCTCTGTGAACTGTCTTGCGCTATTTCAGAAAATATATTATCTAAATGAATACCAGGAATTTGCAATTCAAAGAAAACTGTAAATTCGTCTCCCACCTTAAAAAGCATGTCTGAAATTCTGCCAGATTCCCACTCCTGTGGCTCCTCCCCTTGATGAGACTACCTCAATTGTCCAGTTTGACCATAAATGTAGATTCAAGGTTAAGGGTGGCAATTCATTTGAATTCCTCAATTATCTGTAAACCAGGCAAACCACACAATTAATTCCTGGATAGCCGTAGAGCACCATAGAGGTGACTTGGACCCGTAGACCAGCCAATGATACGGGCTAGTTAAATAACCTGTTCAAGCAAACTTTAACAGTTGTTGCCTTAAGATGGTAAAATCTGCCAAATAAAACTGTTGTAAATTGGCTAATATTCACTAATATTTAAAGTATGAAAGAAAAAAATTACCTGAATGGGATCAAATAATGCACTGATTGAAGGGGCCTCATAAATACTGTTATCTCTTGCCTTCGGAAGGAAAAGATCTTGGCCATTTTGTCAGTGACCACCTTGCAATTATTATTTGGTACAGACATGGCAGCGGTTGCCCATTATGTTTGTGGCACAACTTGTAATGATTTAGAAACCCTGTTTTTGAGGTGGTTCCAAATGTACACATCTTGCATACCCAATTTCCCTCCGGGATGAATAAAGCTATCTATCTATCCATCTATGCATCTACAGGCCTAGAAATTCATATTTTTCCTTGCAAGCCGGCCGGACAAGTTACCTTACAAAGTTACTAGCCATCAGAAAATCAACTAGCCAAAATGTTTCCGATCTCAGTAAGTTCAACACTGTGTAAAAATGACACAAAAGACCGCAATTGTTCATAGTTAATATGCATTTTATTCTATTTCAAGAATATTTTGATACTGTTGTTCAATAAGTAAATTAAAATAATTTAGAGCACCACAATATAGCAATTCAGAGCACCATAATAAAATAAAAAATAAACAGGACGTTGCAAAACTTGGCAAATGAGTATTAAATAAAAAGAAATAAAATTGAGCACCAGAATTAAGTCAGCAGGCCACACTTGCACAAAAAATCTTAAGTT
>JAFBJS010054589.1:0-31777 GCA_016785265.1 Paraplagusia blochii | reverse complement strand
ACCATAATAAAATAAATAATAAACAGGACGTTGCTAAACTTGGCAAATGAGTATTAAATAAAAAGAAATAAAATTGAGCACCAGAATTAAGTCAGCAGGCCACACTTGCACAAAAAATCTTAAGTTAAGGATAATCTTATCCTATACTTGCCTATGCGTTTAAATTGTTTCAATATTGTAGTTTAATTACCTTAATTTTACAGATATCACAATAATCTGATTATATATTATAATCACAGAAATAAAGCAAAGTTTTAAAGCAAATAATTTCAATAACATTAATATATATCATCTTTTATGAAAAAAGAGATAAGGAAATACTTAAATTTAATGCTTCTCATTTCCATGACATGTTCTAAATATGATCATAAGCCTGTCAAACGATACCTTGTTTAGCGTTTGGATCATTTTTTCGGCTGGGCTACTACCAATAACAGCTGTACGGGCAGTCCCGGCAGCTACTGCTCGACGGTAACATTAGTCGGGCAGTCGCATCGTAATGAAGCCAGGGCCGGCCGTGCTCCCATGCAGACTAGTAAAGCCTTTGGCGTTTTTCTGTCTCATATTCCTTGTCAGCAACCCTTTTCTCTTCTTCCGACCTTGGTCGTTTTTTCCCCGTCTCAGGTGGCGGCTTAACTCCTTTCAGAAAATTCCACATTATAAAGATGTTTTGACAGTTGAAAGTGTAAACAAATACGCGTGTTTATGTGGACGATAATATGGTCACAAGTATCTATCTATCTATCTATCTATCTATCTATCTATCTATCCATCTATCTATCTATCCATCTATCCATCCATCCATCAATTTATTAAGTGGTACTAAAAGGTCCGCTGCATGACTTTTTTTTTAGAGTGTATAACAGTCCCTATTATTGGTGCTGATTTTCTGTGTGCCAACAGTTTATTGACTGATGTTGCTAACAAACGCTTGATTGATGCTGTGTCTTATACTGCTTTGCCGTGCCATTCTGGGGGACCCCTGTTTCACCGTTTGTTGTCGGAGTTTCCCTTGTTGACAACGCCCATGTTTTCCACCGCCATTACCAAACATGGCGTGGAGCATTTCATCCCGCAAGTTTTTGTGTGCGTGGCGTCTCAACACTATAAAACCAGCTACGGCTAAGGTGGAGTTCACCAATATGGAAGGTTTAGGGATAGTTAGAACAGCCCGTGAGCTTCACCACTGCATCTGGTGCGTAAAGCAGACGGGTCGTGGCGGCCGTGCAGTGATTTCCACCATAATATCACCACTTGTTATCCAATACCGCATATCCTAGACTTTTCCATTTGTCTGGCAGTTTCCAGTTTTCCTAAGGTACACCTGGTGCAGGGTTATCACCAGGTACCTATACACCCGGATGACTTTTTAATTATGCCTTTGGCCTGAAGGGGGCAGCACAAACCTTTCAGAGGTTAATGAACTCTGTCTTGCGCGGCCTGTTTTTGTCTATTCGGATAACATTTTGGTTGCCAGTTCATCCAAAGATGAACATCTATCGCATTTAAAAATGGTTTTCCAGCGCCTTCACAAACTTTGCCGGAAAAGGTGCAAGAGATAACAGATTTACCGCAACCGGTCTTGGTTAAAGCGTTGCAGGAGTTTTTGGGCATGGTTCCTTTATTATAACCGTTTCCTCCGTCGAGCTGCACATCTGCTTCAGCCACTGTATGAAGACACCATTGACTGGACGCCTGAGCGAGGCCGGGCTTTTCATGGGGTCTGCCCTTGCTAACGCTATGCTGCTGGCACATCCAATGACTACAGCTGCCGTAGCCCTTACGACAGACGCATCAGACGTGGTGGTGAGCGCGGTAGTGGAGCAGAATGTGGCTGGCATGTGGCAGCCTCTGGCGTTTTTTTGCCGCAAACTGCGGGACAGCAAACGGAAGTATAGTGTTTTCGACCGAGAGTTGTTAGCATTGTATGTAGCAACCCGCCACTTTCGTTTCCTTTTGGAAGGCTCTTTTACAGCCTATGTAGACCACAAACCATTAACATTTGCCGTTTCCAAGGTGACAGAGCCGTGGTCTGCTCGCCAGCAGCGCCATCTAGCTGCCATATCCAAGTTCACTACAAACCACCAGCATGTGGCTGGAAAATCCAATACCATTGCTGATTGTTTGTCACAGGTTTGAGTGTGCCCATTGCACCTTGGACTGGATTACCAGAACATGGTGAAGGATCAGCTCATTCATCTGGAGGTTGTAGCTTTCAGATCTGCTGATACGGGCCTCAAATTGGAAACTACATAGGTCCAGGTAGGGGGACCCCAGCTTCTCTGCGACATTTCAACGGGTCGGCCACGTCCTGTTGTGCTGAATTCATGGCAACGTCGTGTTTTTGACGCTGTCCACTCCCTGTCACACCCGGTAGTCCGGGCATCTGTTAAGTTAATGGGGTCCAAATTTCTGTGGCCTGGGTTCCACAAGAAGGTTAAGGAGCGAGCGGTTGCCTGTGTTGTGTGTCAGCGGGCGAAAGCGCATTGCCACACCAAAGCTCACCTAGAGCCGTTTTCAATCCCCAGCAGAAGTTTTGACCACATGCACGTAGATCTGGGTTTACTCACTTGTTTACAATGGTGGACCGACCTACCAGATGGCCGGTTCCACTATTCTCCACAATGACTGCAGACGTGGCATGCGCATTCCTTTCGGCCTGGGTTTCGTGTTTCGGTCACACATCACATCTGACAGAGGTTCCGGTGTTAGTCTACATCATACGACAGCATACCATCCTCAAGCAAACGGGTTATTTGAACTTTTTCACCGATCCCTCAAGGCAGCATTGCGAGCATCACTGTCTGGGAGTAATTGGGCAGATCGGTCACACTGGGTGATGCTTGGTCTGCGTTCTGCGCCCAAAGGAGGACCTTAATGCCTTTGCAAGTTCCAGGTGAACTTTTACCAGAGAATTCTGCTCGACCACCAGCTATTAAACTGACTTATGTTGATCATACTCCTTGCGGAACTTGGGACAGCTAAGTTTACACGATTCACACCGCTCACCCTTACAACCTCCATATGACGGACCATTTTGTTTACTCCCTGTACTAGAGACAGGGAGTAAACACTTTGTTTTGGACATGGGTGGGCGTAGGGAACGGGTTACAGTTGACAGACTGAAACCAGCACACATGGTAGCTAACAAAGCTGTGTTGTCGGCCCAGGTTCCCTGCAGAGGTTGTCCTCCTTCCAAGAAAACGTTTGTTCCTACACCTGTTGTTTATAACAAGTTAAAGCAAGTCGTTACAGAAGACCGATTAAGCATGTGTTGTTTTAATTTTCAGGTTATGGAGTCCCTTCTGGTTGTTTTCGGAGGGAGGGGGCAGGGGGCAGACACTACTGACGACACCTCTCACCCTTCAGGTCCTTGAGTTGAGGGCATGGTTGCAGCGCGAGTTTGAGCGTGCATATTACTGGCTTCAGTATGTTCTGCACAATAACCATTAAACACAATTGGAACATACTCTTGTCTCCCGTGTATTTCTTTGTCTCGCTACAATTTGTATATATTTGTATACATAAACACACACTTATTAAAAGTAATGTTGCTTTCAATTTGACCAAACGTGTGATTTATTCAATATTAACAAAAACTATCTTAATAAAAATATTAATTGCATTATTTTAGCGCAATCACACAATTATGCAGCTCAAAGTGTAGTTTGATAGAAGAAAACTCAGGGTCAGTTTTTTTTTTTTTTAGTTAGGACAAGTGATAAAGTCAGTGTCTCTTGTTAATGGCTGGCTTAGTGGAAGAGTGAGACAAAGGCTGAGTGGATCGTACAGTCAGACTGAGTGTGTGTGCGTGCGTGTATGAGCGTGTGTATGTTGTGATGTGATGAAGCTCTGCAGAGGCTGCATGATGATGTTGGTGGATGAGTCACCCAGTCTTCACCACGTGACATCATGAATCACTGCACCATCACTTTTTTCACTGCGGGCAGAGCTGCAACCACTACCAACATCTCCAGTCTTCATCACTGATTCCCTTTCCAGCTGCTTGTTTACTTCCTCTTTAGCCTGATTTGATCATGATTTTCTTTCTCTTCTGATTAGAGTATAATTCAGCTTGCTTTTATTTTAATAATTTGCTGTGCTCACTTTAGGTTAGTTGCCCTGTTTTCATAATACTTATCATCTGCCCACTTTGTCATCATGTTTCTTAATCTCTCTTGTCTAAAACACATCATCACAGAATGTTCCCAAGACAAACACACGCACATGCGCACACACAATAACTATGGGTGGGATTCTTCACACCCGATTCACAGGCTATCCAATTCAGGAATGATTAATAAAAAAAACATTAAAAGATCGATCCGTTTCAGTTCAGTTCAATTCGTTTTTTGAATCGTGAATAAAAACCTGCAACTCCACATTCAACAACACTGCACAGCTGCCAGTCTTTTTTTTAGTTTTAGTTTAGTTTATTCAAAAGGGGAAATGCAATTTCATAAACACATGGTTAAATAGGAAAGAATTAGCCAAAGGCTAGTTTTCATCTGAAGTCCCTTGGCCATGATGTAAAAAGGCAAGAAGCACACAATACATATACAATAGACAATACATATACAAACATTTTTTAAACAATTAAGATTTTTTTTCAGCTTCATCTGGCATCTCCTTTCGAATTGTATGAACATTTTGCAAGATTTTTTCTACACAATTTGTCCATATGGCCTTTAAAAGAGAGCTGTAAATCTAATATTAATCCAATATATTTATACAGATTGACAATTTGTATTTTTTCTCCATTAACAGGTTTGTCAGGATCAGGTGACTCTCTTCTTATTTTAGTGAAATACATGCCTACAGTTTTAGAAAGGTTTAGCTGTAGACAGCACTCCTGTAACCAGATTGTCACACAGGATATTGTTTTGTAATATAACGAGCAATAGATTCCGTTATTGCCTTGGACTTTGCCAAGTTATTGCCGAACTGCGATTGGAAAAACGTTTGTATTTTATTCTGTCTCTTTTCTGACTACTGGTGGTTCCTGCCGTGCCAGCATCACCCTCATCGTCACCCAGTCATCAGTCCCACTCTGCCGTCTCGCCGGGTGACTGCTAAGGATTGTTGGACCTCCAGTGTATTCGGCTGTTGCTCTACAGAGTCGGTAAATCGCGTTGCTTTTATGTATCTTTCCTTCCTTCTTGAAAAAAAATAAAACAAATGATGTCCAAACCTTCGATTTTAAATGAGAAACACTGTAAGTATCATCTGTGTTGTCTGCCATGTTGCTCAGAGCAGAGTAACACCCACAACCTAAACTCCAATCAAATCAGCCCATGTCACAGTTCACACACAGCAAGTGACACAACCTCCACAGACATGTGTGAATAGATGTATATGTGTTTCACCGACCTGGTGGGCGGAAGCGGCCATTGTCGCTAATTTGTAACCTTAATTTGTGGGCGGGGCCATGGAGCAGTAAACCGATCGTGTAGGTCACAGAAGGATAACTGATCCAAAATGATTATTGTGCACACCCCCATTACTAACCATTCTTCTACAACCAAAAAAAATGCCTAAAGATTTTACAAATTAAATTAATACTACTTTGTTTTCAAGGAAGTCTTTCTTTGGGGACAGCAGTCTCCACAACTGCCATCAAACTCACATTACACTGCACAGTATGTTCCTGTGGTTTGTGAGCCCACTGGAACCCAACCGCCCTAACATGGATGTGAACACCCCCAGGAGATGAACCATGGAGTTATACACCATTAACAGAGATAATGCCTCTGGGCCCAAGCCATGGCCTTTTAAAGAGTTGTTATGGGAGTATACACATGTGTTGCCAGCACCAAATAACCCAATAACCTTGTTGATAAAAACGAAGGCCCTTTTTACACAGTTACAATATACAGTAATTCGTATTTTCTAACTTTTTCTGTATTCATACTTCATGACAATCCCTTACGGATCGTAAGGAATTGTCGTGAAGTATGAATACAGAAGCAGCCTCCTCGCCCAACAGTTTCTGTATCCCTACTTCAGAATCGTTTCTAATGCTGGTGACCAGGCCTGTAAGCGGGTGAACAGTGTGTAAACAGTGCTCTAACATACTAACACTGGACTAATTTGGTCTGCTGTACCACCAAAAAGTGCACATACTGTTCTTTGGATTTTAATTTAATATTAGAATGTACTTTACATGTACAGAGGAAAAGTGTTGACTTATCCTGAGGAGTAGCACTATACGTATATAAAGAAGAGGGAGCAGCTTTTATTTTTTTCTAACCATCCTCTCAGGTAAAAGGCATTGTTCATTATTATGCATGAAGTTTAAACATCCAGATATTTTTTTTTATTTTTCTGTCTTTGATTAATTAGAATGCAATTTGAAGTTCACTTCTAGGAGGAGAGGAGATCACATTGTGGTATGTATCAATGGAAAACAGTTTGTTTGCCTTTGCTTTCATTTCCAGAGAAATGTAAAAAAAAAAAAAGTTTAAGCAGGTAATGAGTAGGGTGAAGTCTTTACACCCTAAATTATGTTTCTTCAGAAACCCATCGGTTACCTGACTAAGAGGTGTAAGTTAGGAAGACGTGGTGGCGCTGTATATATTTTGCATCTTAAACTTCTTAGGCAAGAGTTATAATTTTATTACATCAATACATACATTTTTAAGATGATAAAGAGTTTTTTAAGACCAAATAAACAAGTCCAAAGATGTCCACATGTCTAAGTGAATACGTTTGCTATTTAGAACTTTCTACCAGCCTGACATCTTTTCCGCCATAAGCAGGAATTTTATGACCAGGGGAAAAAGGAAACCTTAAGCCTGGCACCTCCGATAATTCAATCATCTTCATCCACTTTTCCATTACCAGGTCAGAGTGTCAGCATTCGCCACAATAACCACCCAAATCAAACTAAACCTTCTTCATGAGGATTTAAAGATAATTTTTACAAATTTGGGCTCAAAGACTGGAAAAATGTTACTTTAAATAATTACTATTATTAAGATAGCAAAGAGAATGGGTTTGTTGTAGGAAGCCAGAGATTCTATAGTGTTAGTCGAGTGTGGGCAATTATTTTGAGAGCCGGGACACAGTGGGTACTATAATTCATGATCCATGAGCCAGGTAAGGATCGGAAAGATTGAGCCTCCGTGTGAACTAAGATAAATGACGAGTAAAGTCACGAATAAAGACTTTTTGTTGAAATAAAAGCATTGCTGAAATTCTTTTAGCCTCCTCTATGCAGTTCATCCAGAAAATCTGGGCTTGCAGGGAAAAGGAAGAAGTATAATGATAATATAAATTAATGGTATATTTTGGAGTTATATAATTAATAGTAAGTTTGGCGGGCCGGATTAAAAAGCTAATCAACAGTTCCAGGTCCTTAGCTTAATTGCTGATGACGCTCTTCTCCCTTTGGAGAAGCTGGTAAAAAGCCTTGTTTGATTTCATAACTTAATTCAGTGGGAAAAAATGCCAGTATCTCTTTTTCGTTAATGAATGTGAACTGTTTTACATATTGGGGCGCTAGGATAGCAACATATACAAGTCCTAAACCACTAGGACACCACTGCCAGCTATAGCAAGAATTCATTTTTTTTTCTTACCTGGGATGCCCAAACATTTAATCTTGACTTTAATAGATGTAGATATTTTATACACTGCAAGGTTTTTTATTTAAGAATCATTTTTTCATTTATTTTATAGTGCTCACAATAACTCTTGACACTTTGATTATTAATAAGTCTTGGCGTATCCTGTTGGGAAAAAAACACATCACTAATGCAGGGATTGAAAAAAAACACACACAGGATCTCTTCAACAGTTATGTCTCTTTATTTTTTTTTAAGACATCTGCTCTCATCTAGTGAGAGTATTTAATTGTCCTGTCTGCCACTGCCGCATAGACAAACAAAAACAAATATGTTAATAAATTATATTTTAAGAGCATATTTTGAGCATACCCAATAATCTCTCACTAATGTGCCACATCACGGTGGTTAAAAATTACTGTGCTAAACAAACACATAAAACATTTTAAAACATGGATCCCCTTACGGTGACATTTCAGTGATCATTTACACTGTGTCTCGTTTTTTATGAAAAAAAAAACAAACATTACAGTTGTCATATATTTTAGCTATCAGGGGACAATGTATCATAATCCATGTGCATCATGTTTGATCCTGACATTCTGGCCAATAATAGAACAATACCAAATGTTAGCACTACAAGCTGTGCTTAACTGCCTGAACAACTTTAACAATTTGTCTGCGATGTGGTAAGAAATTAAATATTGGTTTCCACAATCAGTTGTAGCAAAAGAAGTAATTGACATGCAAATACCGGCGTCCAGATAATGCATGTTTATTACGATGGTTACAACAAGGTACATCTAAAAAGACCATAGACATTACTGGTTGTACACATGACTTCACCGTTGACTTTAAGTTACACCTGTGTCATTGTTTTTGTTTTTTTTAACACATTTGTTTTTTTTTATTTATGCTCAGACAAAACAAGATTTTTAACCCACAATATCCTCGCAACATAGACACTCAATCCTTCACACAGATCAAGTGATATAAGCTTTTTCTTTTTCATTGAATACAAATCTCTTATGTACAATCAATACACATACACACATTTACCCCCTTTGCCTTAAAATGTTGTTAAAACCAAATGTTTCTTTTACATTTTTTTCACAGTCCTATGATGTAAGCCCACAATACCTTTTTTTTATAAAGACCAACACTGCAGTTGTGATATGTATGGAGTTTGACTGTGGTTTGGCACCATGGCAACAAGGTAATTGAAGAATGCAGAAGGGTGAGTCATCAAGAGCATTCCAGTGATGTAAGTGTGGCTCCTGCTGAACCTCTGTGTGATATTGCAAAGGAGGGCCATTTTTGAATTCTCACTCTTATATGTGCAGTCATCTATTTGTTCTGCGTACAGCAATAGTGCGCTCCTCCCACTCCTGCAGTGTGAGACCGAAATGCATGTGTGATATATATTTTTGAACAGGGGTCATAAAAAATTCTATTAAAGGTGGGGTCAGCATAAAAAAGTTTGGGAAAATGGAAAATCCTAAATGGGAGAAATATTTGCATATGGCACATAATAAGAGGTGGAAAACAATGATCCAATTTCATTTTGGTAGTTTCTGCTTTTTGTTACTGCATTGTGTTGAGACTGTTCCTGATTCATGTTTATAAGCTTCCACAATCCATCTGTATCTGAAAATGATGTCCATTGGCATATATGACCAACTATATATTCACACCTGTCAGTATTTGAACAATGCAAACAATTCAAAATTTTCTCACATTGTGAATTTCAATGACAGGTCTCAGCATGATCCGTATCTCTGCCCTGGCATGCTGCTCTTAAGGACCATCACTGATTTTCAGCCATCTCTTTCAAAGAGCAAGTGCTGATGTGAATCTCTTTGGATTTTCCTTCTTATGTTCTTTCTCAACCAGAATAACTCTGAAAGGAGACAATCTTCTTCCGTAATGTCCTTGTTCGTATACAATCTCATCAAAACATCATGAGAAACTTGCATAACGGGAAAAGAAAATGCAACTAATGGACATTCCTCATTTGGGTTGACTACCCGTATTTAAAATTTCATTCCATCTTCTTCCTTTTTGTGCATCAGTCCAGCCAGTGAGCTCTGTTCATGAGGATTTGTCGTATGTAATTCTCAAGATCATTACAGTTGCCGCTACTACAATCTGATTGTTTTCCAGTCCCATACTTGTTGTTTCTCAGGGCTCCAGGTACAGGGGCTGAGTAATACCTCTGCTTGGAAAGAGGACCAATCACGGGGAATCTAGGAAGTGGACGGGATTCAGGAACGTCAAGGTTCTGAAATAATGTACGCTGATAGAGAGGTAGTGGGTAGCTCTTGTAATAAGGTTGAGACCTTGCAAAAGAAGGAGGTATTTTTAGCTGAGGTTGGACCCAACCTTGATAGCGGTATCTGTTGTCGAACTTGTTTCTAATGATAGGAGAATTATCCAGAAACTTGTTGGTGGCGAAATGTTTTGGAATATAGTAGTGGGGTTTGGGGAGAGGGGGTACTGGGTTATAAATGGAGTAGTAACTTGGGTAGAGCTTCCTTTTGTAGTAGAATGGGTAATTTATGGGGTATGATTGGTAGCCAGTCCAGACAGGCTTGGGTGTTTTATGCCAGATGTCCTCTTTAAATGAGAGAGGACTTAAATCTTTCGACCACGTGTTTTGATTGGACAGCAAAGAACTGGCAGTTTTGCCCCAGCGATCCTGTGCCTTTGTATGCGTCTTTCCCTGAAACCAGGTTTTGAGGAGGTTAACAGCAGGAGGTGGCGGCCTTGTTTGCTCAGCAGACACCTTTGGTGGCATGAAGCTATTCTTGGACAATAAAGAAGATGAGAATGGAGTCATGTCCTTCTTTTTCTTCTTCTCCACATCACTGATTATGTCCACTACATCATCAGCGGGAAGATGTAGCTTGCTGGAGATTTCAATCAGCTTGTCAATAGTCTGGGGATCAATGTCGTCCTCCTGATTTACCTCCTGCTCCTCCTCAGACCTTTTGTCCTCTGCAGCGTTGGACAGAGCAGGATTGTGCTTCTTGTTCCCATTTGTCTGCTTAACCATGTAGTGAAGCAGCATGTCTGAAGCAACATCTGCTAGTTTTTCTTCCTCTAACTTGGCTTGTTGTGCTTCAGCAGCCTGCCTACTTATTTCCTCCTGCTCAGCTTTGGCTTGAGCCTCCTCTTCCTCCGGACTCAGAAAATCCTCCTCATCTTCTGGAATATTGGGAGAATCTTCCTCCATATTCTCTGTTCCTGCTGGAGGCACTTGGGATTCTATGGAATTTTTCTCATCATTTCCATCCACAAAATTGTCCATAAAGTTTCCTCCCCTGAATGATGGCAAGTTAAGTGCCTTCTGCGTCTCCTCTTGCCACTTTAGTTTCTTTTTTGACATAGAAAGGTTGCCTCCCTTACTAATTGGTATGTAATATTTATTGTAACCTCTACTGTCTTGCAGATTGTGATCTGAGTCTATCTTCCTCTTCCTCACAGTGTCCACTCGAGGGAACTCCTTCATCATGGTCTCCAGGCTCTTCAGCTCCTCTGGATTCAGCTGTTCTTCTTCATCACCATGCTCGGGGCTACTTCCTCCTTGCTTTACATTTTCCTCTGCTCCTTCTAGATTGGTGGACTTTGGTTCTAAAGGGGCCTGGATTGTGTGACTCTTTGTATGACTTGTCACCTTCTCTGTCATCTTCTCCTCTTCCTCTTGTGCTTTCTTTCTTTCTTCTTCTTGTTCTCTCTCCTGTGTGGCCATGAGCTGCTCTAACTTCTCCCGCCGACCTCTGTCCCGGTCCACTCCTTTCACCACTCCCACTTGTTGGTTTTCCTCTCCTTCAACTTCCCCTTTATGTTCACTCTCCACATTTTTTATCGAATATGAATGATTCAAAGCCTCCAATAAGACTGCAGCCAGAGTTTTAGGATCCACATCTTTAAATAGTTCTTCATCTGTCTCTTCTTCCTGTAGGCTCTTCACTCCACTTTTCTCCCAATCTTCGTTTACTTTCATATCAGGAAAAAGATTTCTGTCTGGGTTTCTGCCATCACCTTGACCAGCACGATTTGGAGCAGCCAAATGGAATTGGGAAACTGTCAAGAAAAGGAGTAGGGAGAGGCCACTTGAGGTGCAATGGTAGCCTGTCATGGCCGCCTTGAAAGATTTGTTGTAAAAGGCACAGGGTATTGGGAATATCTGTTGGAGAGAAGAACACAGAAACACATCCTTAGACTTAATGGTAAAAAATCATTAACAAATTTACAAAAGAGTTCAGGAGCCAGTGTCTACCAGACAGTAACGGTCTGTTTAGATGTTTAATTTCTGTGTTGAAATACCAGTGTCTGGAACGTAGCTCAAGGCAAGTGCACACTGTGATATTTTGTCACATTTTTCTGTCGTACAAGGAGTTGTGCAGTTGTGCATGAGATTACAACTGGTTTCAGCCTCACGATCATCTCCTGACCACCTCACAATCGATCAAAAGAAAATCAAACATGTTTGAAATCATGTCGTTTTTTCCCACAAATTCCCTCCACCATACCACACTGCATATAGATAGATAGAAATATAGATAGAGAGGTAGACATGACAGAACAGACGCACTATTTCATGGCCCATACTCATCGTCGTCGTCACATTTTCTTTTCCACGAATGAATTGTCAGAGAAATACATTTTCGTTTGCAGGACATTATTTTCACCGTGTCTCTACTGTCAATAAAGCTCCTCCTTCCTCCTTGTCTTTACTGACATTACATTATTTGACATTACACTACATTTGGCAGCCACTTTTATCCAAAGCAGTTCTGGTTGCGTCCTGCCTGATCGTACATTGTCATCAGTCCTATTGCACCCAAAAATTAGACTGCACAGTGTGAGAACACCAGTCGTGAGCTTTGAACTGATCACCCCTTGAGATGCACTTGTACAGTGTGAGTAACATATTGCTGCCAAGATTAGAACAAAAAAAATGCACACTGTAGGCCTGGAGACAGTGCAGAGTGCAATGCGTCTGACACGTCAGATCACATGACACACCTCACTTTAACACCACAGTAGAAACCCTGAGAACAAAATGTTTCATTCAAGTAGGATTTTCACAGATATTACCTTCTGTAAAGGCAATACACACATTTACTTACACAAACATTTGTCTTAAACCCTAAAATGTTGAAAACATAACGTATCTTCCCATTTAAAATCATATATTTAATCTGCATAAATGTCTAACTTTCAACATTATGGAGTGATAAACAGCTCCCTGGAAACCGAGTTTTAATTTTAGCTCATTAATTATTTCTAGGATGTTAATTGAGGAGGAGGAGATAACAAAAAAAAAAAAAAGAAAAACATGTTTTCGGGCTGACTACCTCCACCCACACTTGTCGACGCGTGGGATCCATCCACGTCTCATAGACGTGATGACACGGTCCTGGTTGCTGGGGTGTCACTATCTCTCCTCGTGAGCACTCGTTGGATAAACGCTGCAGAAAATACTCACGTCCTCACAAGCACATCTCTGCATTCATGATATCCATTCATTTTAACGCACAATGCAACGCATTAACGATCTCATAAAATAGTACATTAATAAATCCCGGTCAAAACTTACATACTTAAATCCATTATTCTACAATCCATTATTCTACAATAGATCCGACTTTTCATTGACACCGAATATGTCAACGAGGCGTAAATTGACTGTATATATATTACGTGCACAAATCATAGCCAGTAAAACATTGATTGTGATGGTCATATGTTGCTCCTTCCCGAGACAGCCCCCGCCCACCCACCCTCCCGCGCATTTTTGGCAGTGAGTCAAGGTAATTGTATTAATGATGACGATGATGATGAAGACAGCAGTGGATGTAATACGTGCCAGTATACATACATACCTACATACATACAGTACAGCCTCCCATCGGCAACTTCTTTGCAGATACTAACATATATGTCAAAATACTCTGTCATCCACTATATATTCCTTATAATAATATACAAATTGGAGACTATATACATTATAGATTTCTATCTACCTACATTAACACTCAGCTAAAATGAAAATGTGTTAGAATCAGTATGTATTATTATGTAAGGAATAAATCATTTTATACAGGATTAATCATCCGAATAATCATTTTTACACTAATACCTGTCTCTAAACAAAGGGACAAAGCTTGTAGGTATGTAGCAATAGAATTGCGTTAATAAACTTTGCCCGCAAAATATTTTTTAACCAAGAGATACGTGTAAAAGAAAAAAAAAAAGGATTTCAAATATTGGTAAAATATCAGCACTCACTAGATTCCCCTGTCACTTTTTAAACTCTTATTTTCTACGTAGTGATTACTAAATACATATTTGTAAATTAATAAATAATTAAACGCAATCTTTTTTAATCTTTTAGAGATTGATCTGCAGTTAATTCCCAGGTTTACATTCGCCTTCTTTAGGCAGGAGGAGAAGTGATGAAAAGTTGTCACTCACTTGTTCAGTATTCCTTCTTTGTCTTCTTGGATTCTTTCACAGCTCTTGATGTTTCTTCTGAAATCTCCTGGCTGTTGTGTTTGTTTGGATGCTGAATGGATCCTCCTCTCTGTGGGGATTCCGTGTGTGACTCGCTGCCTTTTTTCAGAACCTCGGAGAGCGACTCCACCTTCTTTATACCCCTGCGCCCCCCTTCCTTTGCCCACGTGACTCGTGCGTCAATCTGTCCCAATTGACGTCACCAGACTGGAGGTTTCATTCATGATTTTCTACCTCTTTTTCCTCTGCACCCACACCCACTCTGTCTTCACTGCCCACTCTCTGCTCCTGGACCTCCTCCTCCTGTCTATTCGGCAGAGCCAATTAGCTGCAGAAAAGAATCTGTGGAATGCAAACTGCTGAATAACCATTATGGTTTATCACGATGTGAATACATCAAATACACACATTTTCTGACAAATGAAACTGATCAATGGTTTTCACCACCAAAAATCTTATTTTTCTCACAGGGAGGACATTTTTTATGTTGACTGCAAACATGCATTCAACAGTATGGTACGGCAGCTGCACAGCACAGGAAAGGAAAAAAAAAAACTGCAGTGGGTCATCAAGACAGCCCAGTGGATCATTGGTTCCTCGCTCCCACACCTGGAAGAGATCCACTCTGACCGCCTCCTCTGAAGGGCCAGAAAGAAGAAGAAATCCAGGAGGACCCTGCACACCCTGGACACTCTCTATTCACCACCCTCCTGATTGAGGGTTCTGAAGGCCCGAACCAGCCGACTGAGGAGCTTCTGAATCAATTTAAACTATTTATGTGTGTGTGTAATTTTTATACCAACTACAATTTATTATTATTTTTTATTTCTCTTTCCAGCGAATATCGCTACTACTGCTTGTAAGATAACGGGATTTTGTTGTATTATATACAATGACAATAAGCTGCTTCTTCTTCTTCTATCAATAAACATTTGGAGTAAGATAGATTTTATAATAAGGGCTATGCATGGCTATAATATCAAATATTTATTTAAACGCCTTGGATTTTGGTTCTTGCAATGTTTTCATTGCATCCATTGTTAATACATACAGTAAATGCTAAACACTATGTGCGCCATGGACCAGTCAAACATCTAGAATTTTTTTCGCAGACCGGTCTTTGAGGTGTAGCTGATAAATACCACTAATTAAAATGAAACGTCCAGCATGAAAGTGGTATTTTTTGGACATCTCCTGGACACTCAAACACGAGGGGATCTGGTCCTTTATCAAAACACTTGTTAGCGTCTAATAATGATATAAAACATAAATTGTGTTAAGCTCAGCATCATCTCTCTGCGGCCCGGTACCAATTGCCCCACGGACCGGTACCGGTCCACGGCCCGGTGGTTGGGGACCACTGAGGTAGGGGACAAAGAGTAGATTGAAGGATGCAGTGAGAGAGGACATGGAGGTATTGGGGTAAAAGTAGAAGGTACAGAGAAATCGTTGATTTACATTGGCAATCCCTAAAAAAGTTAAAATGTCAAAGTATTTTAACTTCAGATTCTACTGACTCCCCATTCAGAAACATATGGAAAATGCTTTCAACAAACAAAGTACTTGAGCCGGTTCCGTCCTCTATGCATGGTCAAAGAAACTTCTGTACAACTCAAATGCATTGATGGACAGAATTAGTCCTACTTCCTCCTTAGGGGTGTCACAGAAGAGGAAAGCTACAGGTTTATGGAGCTAGAACGAGGATTGACAAATGTATTTCAAAATGTCACAAATGTATTTGGAATATTAACAAATGCAGACTTTTCTTAGTTTCAAGTAAGTAACTAACTTTTGTGAGTTGTCTAAAACACATTTGTTTGTGGATTTTTGTGGTCAGTCTAATGCCATTCCAGAATTTTTTTTTTCTATGTGTGAACCTGTCAACAGCCATTTAATTTACAGCCAATCAAATATCTATCTATCTTTTTGCTTACATTAGCTTTAAGTGCTTTGTTGGAAATGGAAATTGTTGACTCGCTGTAGCAACCCCTGAAAACAGGGTAAAGCCGACAGGAAAAGAAGAAGCTGTAAGAGCTTCAACTTTCGAAATGATCAAAATGGCCACCTCTTTCTTGCAATATTGTAAAACATATTGATTATATGCTTTTAGTACCATACTGTGAGGGCGGGGCAGTGGTTAGCGCTCAGCTGTGGCAGGGAGAGCAGATGAGTGGCGAGGCTGATGCTGCACTGTGCGCAGGTGACACTGCTCACACTAATTGTCCCTGTCCTCTGATAGGTAGGAGCCGGGTTCGCAGGAGGAGGAGAGGACGGACAAACAGAAAGCAGACTCCATGTGTCTGAGAAAGTGAAGAGAAGGATCTCAGAAGATTCCACTGATACAAAAAATATAACACTTTAACCACTTGGACACATTTCAAATCACCTTATTCATTTAATAACAAAAAATATTGATGTGTGATTAAATAACAAATGTTATGGATGTTTTATTTACTCCCCACCAGAAAATAATTTTTTCCTTACATTGGTACAATAATATTTTATGATCATTTCTTTGCAATTATTTCTTACAATAATAATCCGGACTGTAGGGCTGTATTTCCCTCAACCAGGTGCTTAAGCATAACAAAGTTGTACATGAATTCTTGTTCTGACCGGTGTAGGGTTTATTATTTGCTCTGCAATAAGCTAATCATCAACATATTAATAATCCATGCTCTGCTGTAAAATCACTTAAATTCATAGTAATGATTGACTTTAACACATGAGGCCCTTCCAGCAAAAGATTCTGACAGTGGTCAAAGAATGTTCAACTATGGTGAAACTTAAGCTGGACTCCTTACAATGATCTTTTCTTTGTCAGATCTCAAAGATCTCAAGTTGTAAACTAGGGTGAACCATCGGTGAGCTAAATGCCCAGACAGAGTTGTAAATTGGGGTAACTCATCTGTGAGTAAAGGGCCAGAGATGCTGTTAAAGAAAGACGTGTTGGTGGAGGACACCACATTGGTATACTGAAGGGAGCCCAGATTATAGGGAGTTTAGGTTAAGGGAGAGAACATTAACCCAATAAGAATATCCTGGATCATTGAGAAGGTCTGGAGAATATCACACTGACCTACTTATTAACCTTGGTAGAATCCGGTGTTAAAGTATTCACTTCTGCATTAGCTATACTACTCTTTGTACTTTGTGTACTACTTGTGTGTCTTCTTGCATCAAAACAATGATTGCTAATATGATATGTACTAGACTGATGGATGCAAAGAATGTTATACCAATGTGCATAGGCGCCAACTGACACTTCACCTGCTCTAGGGTTCATCTTTATAGGTTTGTGAACGTTAGGTTGATGGTTTCATATTATTATAATGTTTCTTTGAATATATTCTGTATAGTTACCTGTCATACTGTTTTTACCAATGCAAGTGTTTTCATTCTAAGATTTGGAAACTAATGCAGTTGCATCTGCATTAGGGAGGTCAGAGTCAAGAGGTCACGGGAGAAACTTTGTCTTAGACTGAGGAGTTCTGTTCTGTCCAGCTAGACATAGCAGATAAGGACACTCTGACTTGGGCAAGAAGTTTTAGTCCTTCAGTGAATCTAGAATGGACACTTTTGGGAGTCATAAATACCATCTGTGTACCAGCCAATCAACCAACACCATAACACACTTTGTATCCTGAGAACTTACTTTGTTTGTATTGCAGGAAACATGTGAGAGCTGTGTAACCTCCTGGCTGTGATGTAGGCAAAGGGGTATAAAAACTTATGTTCAGGGACAAGGAGTCAGTCAATGCTCCTAGTACTGAGACCTCAGTAATCGGCAGGCAGCTAGGTACACCCCTGACTCCCAAGCTTGGTAACATAATTTTCTCTTTGTTCTTTGCTAAACTGTGGAACTTTGATTACATTACTGATCAGATCATTAAACATTCAACATCGCCAAATTCTGACGTTTTTGTCTGTGGTGTGGAGAGAAACTAGAACACGCACAACACCGGATGTGCCTGTTTTTCTTCAGATCTGCTGCCATGTTTTTTTTTTTTAATGCAATGAAAACTGTTTATTCAAATACCATTAAATAAAAGCACTACATATTTTTTGCTACTGGACCAGTGAAATACACTTAACGCTTTGAGTGTGTACTTTTTATACTTTTAGAACTTTCGTTTTTTACTAACCAAGTCGTTTCAAGTGGTATAGCTTCACAAATTACCATGAACCGACAATGTAAAACCAGGAGGGCAACTTTTCACATTTAATTAATATGGAAATGGTGTGAGCTTGAACACGGGATAACAACATGTATCCCGTGTTCAACAGCACAAGTTTTGATAGCCTCACTTGCCAACATTTTGCTGCACGTCCCCCCTATACAGTATTTTAGATGGTCTTTGTCATATCTGCGTTTCCGCTTGCTCATATAGAACGTAAACAAGGTTGGTGTTCCTTCTTTCGATGATGTCAAAAGACATGGATCAACTGGCATTACAGGTGGTTTCTTGCAACTTACTGTTAGAGAGTGATAATAGGCTAAACTTAAAGTTTTACTTATTTTTGGTTTGGCAAGGGCTAACACCCACAAACAAGTCAATGATCCAATTTTGGGTTGTGAACCAACAGTTAAGAATCACTAATAAAATGGAATATGATAGTGTGTCACAACTAGCCTTGCGTCTTAGCTTTACATACTTACTTGAGTGCTTCTCAAATGATTTTTTTTTTGAGCTGCAAGGTAATTAACATTAACAAGAAGGCCATTGTAGATGTACTCCTCAAACCTATGCTTTTAATATATTACCAAATATACTTTCAAAAAGTAATTTATAAAGGTTGTTGCTAAAATAAAAACACAAAAGGAATGAAATCCAGACAAAGAAAAGTAGCAGAAAATTGCCACGCTGGGTTTCATCAAGTCTTGTTAATAGATGCACAAAAAAGGGCTTTATATGTCTTGGTTTATTCTTTTCTGAACCGTCATAAAATCTCACATGCAATTATTCCATAATGAGACATACATATCATAGACAAACCAGACACAGACCTGCTCTCCTGCCATTCATAATAATCACCCTGTCACTCATTTGAGTGTCAAATGAAAACATGTTGTGTTGTGGTGAGCTACAAGCTACTGTATCCATCCGTTTTTAAGAAACTACAAATGCCTGTTTAAAAATATACATATCTGTGATCTGTTACTATATAAGACCCATGATGGCTGACACGTCCAAACAGGTCAAATAAATTATCATGGTTCGTTGGTGGTTGCTGGTGTTGGTCTCTTGATTCACTTATTTCTTCTTAAAAATGAAGAAATATAAAAGTAGAAATAAGTGATGATTTGTCTTCATATTACTCCAATTCCAAAATAAGCAGGTTCAAAACGCTCACAAGAGTGTATGAGAGTTGGGCCAGTTTCAACAATATTGTAACAGCAATTTCTCGGTTGTTGCTCACAAACAACAACCATTGTTGCTCAGTTGTTGAGTCAACTTCTTTGAAATTAAATTTTGAAATTTCTACACAAAAACAGCAACAGATAATTCTGACTGCAACCCATTTCCCAAAACTTCTTTTACAGACACAAAAAATGCACACAAAAGACACACTCACTCACTCACACACACACACACACACAGGTCCAGGGTCTATCAATGTTGGGGGTTTCTCACATTTTTACTGGAATTATTTTCCAATGATGTAAGACGCCACAGATCTTCTACAGAGTCATCCAAACCCATTAGTCCAACAATGTGAAATTCCAGACTGTGTCCTGGACAAAGAAAAAATCAGTATCTGCAGCCTCACAACACGGCTGAATGGCCCACTACGCCAAGCCCATCTCCTCCAACACACTTCGGGGTGACTCGTCCTCCTGAAATCCAGACAAGTATGTTTTGAATAAAAGGAAACAGAAATCATTTCACTCATTACAAAAAGAAATGCAATAATGAAGCAAGAAAGGCTGCGGGTCATCCAAATGTTTTTAAAGATAAAGTATCTATACTTTTAACCAGCAGTGCCTGCAGTACACTTTTCTGTCTTGTGAGCTACTTTTCAAATGACCACGCTGAAGTGATCTATCGAGATTTAAAACTCCAAATATATTTACCTATATAAACTGGATATTTTACTCTCTACATTAACAAAAAACATGTCATAGAATCTGACTCAATACCTATATTATTCTCACTTTAGCCCATTGATTAGTATCTTGATGTAGAATTACATCTCTAGTTTTTATGTCATTGCTCCAGGATCCACTAGTACTCCTTTGAAGATAATTAGAGCGTTAAACTGATCATAAAGCAAGTTTATAAATTATTTGAAATTTTTTTTTTAATAAAGCAAACAAAGTTTAAAAAACAAAAACAAACTTTAACAAAGTTGTAGTGGGATTTTTATAATGTAAAACATGTCCCACATCAATCCAAGTTACCTCTTGCAGTAGATCTGATTGTTCAATGGCTTTGAGGACACTTTTTTTGGATGTATCCTGGATCTCTCCGCCCATGAGAAACTCATCTAAAATGAAGTAGGCCTTTTCAAAGTTGAAAATGATATCCAGCTCACAGACCTAAACAAACACAAACACAATGAATCTACAGCGGGGGTATGTCATTAATAAATCTATTCACTGAAATATAGGTCTGTCTGCATCATATGTCTACAAGATAAAGTATAGAGAATAGATTAACCAAGCCACAAACGAGAATCTAGCAATTTGTTTTTACTAAATTAAAAAGTCTAAATCTGCTACTAATCTAAAAAAAAAAACCAAAACATTTTTTTCCTTCCTTATCAGAAAATAAATCATTTTTGTTACTTCAGCTCAGCATTACAATAAGGCTATTATCCTTGATTTGGTTAGACACTATAATTATTTACTAAGAATACAAAGCCACCAGGAGACAAAATACTTACACTGCCAAAATATTTATCGAGTAACTCTACAAAACGATGAATGACTTCCAGCGTAATTAGTTCATTGTCGTGTTCTTCAATTGCACAACAGAAGTAAAGGCTAGCGTACCTGCATGGATACATATAAAATCAAGAGATTTAGATTAAAGGAAAATAACAACAAATTACCAGCAATGCTAAAGTACTCAATGCAAGAATGCAAAGAAAGGAAGAGAAAAAAAGGAAATTATCTGAACATTTGTGATAGTTACTACTACCCAGAGTGAAATAAGTGAACAGTTTTATCATCAATCCACAGAGTCCTCAGATCTCTCAAGTTCTTTAAATGTTGGAGAAAACTGGGCTGCTTATATTAAATTATTGAGGGGCTTTAGCTTCAAATATTTGACATTATGGTGCTTTCTGACATTTCATAAAATCTATACATTTTTTTAAATAAATCATTGTTTCACATAATTATTCCAAATTGTCATTATTTTTACCTTTTATAGACAATCTTTAGGTCCCTCCATTCCAGAAAGCTGCACATCTTTGGTTTGCGAGCGAGAACTATCTGCATCAGTTCTCTTACCATCTTCTTTTTGTCGCGCTCTGCCGTGGCTGTGTACCACTTCTGCAGCCGAAGCTTGCCCTGCCGGCTGAACAGCAGCATGAAACGCATCTACATATAAGGACAAGGGCACACCAAAGCAGCATACCGTCAACATGTATGCTTTATTGCTTTACAAATTAAAGCATGGGTGGTGAGTTAGAACAGCATTTGGTTTCTTTGAATGTTTATTTTTCTTTGCAATTTTACCCAAAAATAAATACTTAGAAAACATACCATTTTTTGCAGCGCGTGGTGACGTTATATGCAAAAGATTGCTTCGAAGGGTATGCATAAATATGCACGTTACTTATTTTGTGTTACAAGTGACATAAGAAGTAGGGTAGAAACTATGACATATATAGATGAACCCTTAATTTGATTATTTATTTAGTATTTTTATTATTTGGGTTAAATTTTCTACAATATGATCTTCTGTGGGATTTTGTAATGCTTTTGTACTGTACTGCTAAGATTAACAGTTGGGAAGGGAGGTAACAGATGTTTTGCAAAGATAAAATACATTTTTGCAATCATTCTTCCTGTTTACATTTTTCAGAAAATAGGGTCAGTCCGTATGAAATTTTATTTTTCCAAGGAGTCCAAAACGACCCATCTCAAATTTCAGTTACGTATAGGTGCCTAATTAAAAAATCAAAAATTTAGCTTCATCATTTCAGTCATTCCTGGGTTATGGCCCTAGTTAGAGCTTTATAACTGGAATTATGCATTAAATGTTAAAGGGTTTCTATTCAATACCTTACCTTAGTGACGGTTGCTCTGGAAGCATATTCTCAAATCAATGAATATTCATTTTTCAATAACCTTGACTTCAATATCAGTTAAACTAATGGTGATTATGATTTACTCAATAATCAAACATGGGTGTAAATGTAAATTTATTCAGCCAAGTTTTTTCACAAAATCTATACAGTGACAAATAATTAAGAAGAATTTATGGCATTTTTATTTGTTGTCTCTTACAAAATGTAAATAAAAAATTAAGGACTTAGGTCAAAGTACAAATCAAAATTGATTTTTTTTTTGTCAAACAAAAGCATTTCTCTCTCTCATGAAAACTAAATACTGTGTGAGATTGTTGCCACTCTCTCAGATATTCAGGTTCAACAGTTAGACATTTACTTCAGTAGGATATTGACAAACTTAATTAAGATTGTATCTCAGCTTCATTACTTTTTTTTCTGTAAAGTTGTACTTTCAGAAATGTCAATAAATTAAGGTCTGACAATCAGTGGGCGTGGCACCAACAGTTCAAAGGGCCGTAACTCAGGAACGACTGAAGTTACATTTTTAGATTATTTCTTTTGGAACCAAAATGTAAATTTAGGAACTTTTTAAGGATAATATGGGAGGGAGCATCAGGAAGGGCATCCAATTTCATATGCACTGACCCTGATTTTGGTCCCTCCATCTTGTTCACCTGTGTACTGCTCTCTTTAAAACCCCCTTCCTTAATGGATAGAACATTTACTGTAGAAGATAGAAAGATACGCCTATCAACTGGCTAGTGATTGGAATCATTTTTTCTTTCAATTTCTCATGGGCATTTTTAAGCAGGAGTAGCACTGACGCAAGCTTGTCCATTTTTCAGCTATTTTGCAAATGTGTTCTATGTCAAAGACTAGGTGAACGTTCACAAATATTCCTTTCTTGATATTGTTTAATGTTTAAAAATGTCTAAAGGTTTGTACTGGTAAGTCATACTCATATGTTTTAACTCAAAGTGTGCATTTCTGCTGCCATTTGCTGTACATTATACAGACACAAATGTATGTGCAGTCTTGCATCAAGGAAGCATTGTGGTACACTATAGTAATACTTGTGCTTTTATTTTGGTTTGCACTTGGACTTAAGCTTATTTTTAGCAACCATTACTTTATTAAACCACAAATGAATAGGAACCCATTAAACATTTAGTAAACCATTTTACCCTCCAAGCCCTTTGTTTTAATAAGTAGCCAAACTGGAGAAAGATCGTGCAACTAAGTGCAGTTTGAGCACTTAGTCTCATAATAAAAAGTTGTACATTTGTGATTATGAATTTAACAGAAATGTGACTGTTTTAACTAAAATTTAAATCAGGATTGTTAAAATTATGATTCATAAACGTAATTTTTAAAATATTAACTAATCAATAATGTATCGTACATGGCAAATTGCTTTAAATGTTAGATAGCTTATTGTATATGTTATATATGTATACCTTTGTGCAGATTTGAAGATACAAGTTAGAATTTGATTAATTTATGGAAAAATTCGTTTGGGAAATAATGGAAATATGTTTGCACAATACTTACAACAAGCCATTTTTTCATTACAGTTATAAACAGACCATTATATTAGTACAGAAGAAAAACGAAAATGAACTGCATCTTGAACAAAGAAGGGTACCATATGCTGTCCAACTCACAATATATTTTTATTCAATGTACACACAGTACACAAACCGATACAACGCGTAAAATAATCAATAAAAATCAATTTTGTTGGGCTTTCCTAAAAAATACTTTGCTTACGATGTATGACTACTTTGAACGATATCAACACTATGCACTGTAGACGAACTTAAGACGTGGCATAAAAAACATGATCTTTCTTTCACATTTTTACTATCTAACACCAGAGACCACACTTAAAAACACACACACGAAAACACATGTATGATGCAGCGTAGTAATGGTTTTCATTGTCCATCCGATTCTTCTACAGGTTTATTCTTTAAAAAAGGCCCTGTTAGCTCAAAGCTAAGCTAACAGTCGCCAGGTAAAGAGAGCGCAGGTGAACACTTCCTAAAAAACCTACACCTTACTAGCATTAGCTTAGCAGCTCTTATGTCCTCCTACACCAAAGAAGTAAACAATAACTTACCATTTCCTGTACGTTTGGGAAAAAAACGATGTTACGAACGAAGTTTCCTTCTCTGCTGCCTGTTCCAGACGCTCACAGACAAAAATGCAGAACTACAGACGCTAACAACAGCGGTCCATATCTGTCAGTGAACTGCTGTGCAACAAGCAGCAACAGACCAGCAGTATCTTACTTGTCCTGCTGTACGCATCTAATAACTTCCGCCTCTTAGTGGGCATGCGCACATTCCGTATTCGTTTTGCAAGTTTGGCGACATCTTTTGGATTAAAAAAGTAAAACGTAGGTATTTAACATATAATAATTTAATCGACATCTCAATGAATCGATTTTGTGACATTTTTGTGAGCAGTATAACTTTTTTGCAACCTGACAGCTGGAGGACTCAAGTCTGAAAATCTGCCAAGTGAAGTCATGGGCAATTTTAATATTTTAAAAAAGGAAAAGAAAATGTTGACAATGTCAATGTGACATTGACAATTTCCTTCTCATATTAGCATTCGATTAGTAGTTCATTAATCAGATATCTCAAAGATGAAACAAATGCTTAAGTAGCTATCAGTGCTTAGCTCCTACCGAATGGACAGTTGGCAATTTTATAATCTATTATTGGTATAGTGGTTGAAAAATAGTTTTTCTAAAAGAATAATTTGGAACTGACTATGGTCAACGGTGGGAGAAACTGGCATCTCTAGTGGTTCTTGACATTGAGAACAACAGAACTGCCAAGCTGTCACATGAGAAAATAGGTTATATTTATTTATTTAATTAATTAGGACAGTGCATATTCATCAACATGTCGGTGGAAGCAACTCCGGCAATGTAAATATGCCGGAGTTAGCACAATAGCAAATTTTAATCTGTTGTCCTAAGGCAGGTTGGTACAGTAAACATTTTAACAAGATGTATTGGATATATGAATCACAGGATATCAGTAGAGCAGACATTGAACGGGACGTAACGCCAAAGTGTACATAAATCACAAGATTTTAGACTTTCAACAGGACATAAAAAAAAATCCATTGAAGCAGATTGAAAAAGAAAAAAACATTAACTTGCACTAAGTAGGACACATTATTCAAGTTTTGTGTACGCATCTACTGTATTGAAAACAATGCTGTAACAGTTGTTACGACGGGAAAACTAAAGGAGCAGTAATTTAGTTTTATTGTCTATGTCACATAATGGTTTTAACACAATGTGTTTCCCTCACTGTATAGCTGACAATGGCACTTTAATCTAGTCTCTGACATTAAATGTTTTCCTCGCCTAATGCAAAAGTCAACCACATGACCCAAGTCGGTTTCTTTAGCCACCAGGCCACCGCTGCCCCATTGTAGTAGTAGAACTATTTTCCACCTCTAAACCCATTGTACACCAATATCTTATGAGAGCTGTCAACGGTATTGGCTGCTCTACACACTGTCATAAGAATATATGCACTGCAGTGTTTATGGTTTGCATGAACTGTTTTATACAAATATAACTTATGGATCTTTCTCTGGAACAAGGTGCCCTATTTTTGTATGTTTTATTTTTGTCAAGAGACTATGTTGTTTGAGAATATTTAGGGGCAGAAATGGTCTGTGGCCATGCTCAAATACGTTCTGCAGGAGTAGGAAAGGGAGCGCTACTTTCTTTTTGTCTGGTCCATTGTGCCTGACATCCAATTCTGCAACAGGTAAGGCAATGTAAAGTGTATGACTTGAAAACACTTGTACTGTACACTGTAAAATGTAATAGTAATCCTTACCAAGCCTACTTAAGTTAACCCTACTTGGTCGTACAGAATAATAGCTTTTATTGAGTTAAATGTATTTGTAGTGTGACTTACCTTTTTAGGTAAGTCATTTTTTACTTTGGATGATTATGTATTTATAATTAAACAAGTGGTACAAACGTGATACTATATCCGAGACGTACACGTTTAAACATGTCTGGGCGGAAAAGTTTCGACCCATTAGGAACATATAACTATGCTAATGCCAGAGCTAGAGTCATGCCACGCACAGTGCCCGCACACATGAACGTGGCTGCCCACAAGTGCACCAGACATTGTAAGTTCCTGATGCAGTTGCTGCTGTTTTCTAAGCCATAGAATTTCAGATCTCAAAATAATTGAAACCTTCTGTCTGCCGTTTGATAAATGTATTTAATTTATCTGAACCTTTTGGAATTTGTCACATTTCTGCATAAAATCACCATCATATGTAATCTGATATTTGTCAAAATCACACAGATGAAAAAACAGTGTCTGCTTTAACTAAAACCACCCAAACATTTATAGGTTTTCATATTTTAATGAGGATAGCATGCAAACAATGACAGAAGGGGGAGGAATAAGTAACTGAACCATCACATTTAATATTTTGTGCCCCCCCCCTTTTGCAGCAATACCTTCAACCAGACGGTTCCTGTAGCTGCAGATCAGTCTGGCACATCGAACCGGACTAATCTTGGCCCATTCTTCTTTACAAAACTGTTGTAGTTCAGTCAGATTCCTGGGATGTCTGGCATGAATCGCTTTCTTGAGGTCATGCCACAGCATCTCAATGGGGTTCAAGTCTGGACTTTGACTTGGCCACTCTAGAACGTGTATTTTGTTCTTCTGAAACCATTCTGTAGTTGATTTACTTGTGTGTTTTGGATCATTGTCTTGTTGTAGCATCCATCCTCTTTTCAGCTTCAACTGTCTGACAGATGGCCTCAGGTTTTCCTGCAAAACATCCTGATAAACTTGTGAATTTATTTTTCCATTGATAATTGCAAGTTGTCCAGGCCCTGAGGCAGCAAAACAGCCCCATACCATGATGCACCCTCCACCATGCTTTACGGTGGGGATGAGGTGTTTATGTTGGTGAGCTGTTCCATTTTTCCTCCACACATGACGTTGTGTGTTCCTCCCAAACAATTCAACTTTTGTTTCATCAGTCCACAAATTATTTTGCCAAAACTTCTGTGGAGTGTCCAAGTGCCTTTTTGCGAACATTAAACGACCAACAATGTTTTTTTTTAGACAGCAGTGGCTTCCTCCGTGGAGTTCTCCCATGAACACCATTCTTGGCCAGTGTTTTACATATAGTTGATGTGTGGACAGAGACATTGCACTGTGCCAGTGATTTCTGTAAGTCTTTAGCAGACACTCTAGGGTTCTTTTTTACCTCTCTAAGTATTCTGCGCTGAACTCTTGGCGTCATCTTAGGTGGACGGCCACTCCTTGGGAGAGAAGCAACAGTGCCAAACTCTCTCCATTTGTAGACAACTTCTCTGACTGTCGATTGATGAACATCCAGACTTTTAGAGATGGTTTTGTATCCTTTCCCAGCTTTATACAAATCGACAATTTTTGATCGTAGGTCTTCAGACAGCTCTTTTGAGCGAACCATGGTGCACATCAGACAATGCTTCTCATGAAGACAATTCTTATCAGGTGTGTGTTTTATAGTGGGCAGGGTTGCTTTAAGCCACTCATCAGTGATTGGGCACACACTTGACTTAAATTGTTTGGTAAAAATTGGTTTCAATTGCTCTTTAAGTCTCCTTAGGCAGAGGGTTCAGTTACTTTTTCCTCCCCCTTCTGTCATTGTTTGCATGCTATCCACATTAAAATATGAAAACCTATAAATGTTTGGGTGGGTTTAGTTAAAGCAGACACTGTTTTTCCATCTGTGTGATTTTGACAAATATCAGATTACATTTGATGGTGATTTTATGCAGAAATGTGACAAATTCCAAAAGGTTCAGATATTTTTTCATACCACTGTAGTGTAGTATGCAAATCTGGGCAGATATTTGTTGAGGATGTGATTAAATCTATTTTGTGATAACCAACAATATGGTCATTTAGTTCACTGTTCTTGGAAGTGTCAGTTTAAGTGAGTAAATCAGTACCTACATGAAGACACTTTGTATTAATCAAAACAAAGTGTCTTCAAAATTTTATCAATATTTATTTATTCAGTTCTCCTAGATTGTATTGTGCTTGCCATCCAGTAGTGCCTTAGTATTTACACACACACATATATTTGTAAATGTATATCATAGATGGATTGTTGATCTATAAACAACATATATTGTATATCTTCTTATCTTATTCTTCTCATTTTGGCTTCTTTTAGGGGTTGCCACAGCAAGTCAACAATTTCCATCTCAATCAATATGTATTTTATATAAAATACTTTATTTCTAAAAAGGCGCTTGTGAACCTATGTTAGTCCTCTGAGCACACAGACACAGTTTCTGAGTTCAAAACACAGGTTTTTTATTAAATTTTGGCTCATCAAGTTGCCCGGCGGTTAGGGCTCTGTCAGTCCCAGACACACACACAGTTCATCCACACAGTTCAGTTCAGTTGGGTTTGGTTTGCTTTCTCTTTGGCTAGGTTCACACTGCGCCCTAAAACAACCCATATCCGATTTGTTCAGAAATCCGATTTTTTTTCTTAGGCCGCATTTCCAACTTATCTGGACTTGTATGCGATCTCCAATATGAAATGGCTCAAATGTGTCCTTCATGCACAAATTGACAAGTATAAGTGTGTCTACGTAATACATAGCGGGAGCAAGTTTGCAAAGTTGTAAAGCATGGAGATGAGACAGCGATGTAGTTTCTGTGGCAGCGTTGGAACTCAGTCAACCTGGTATTGGAGGAGACTAAGCAGGAGGGTAAGGCTGTTTGGCGCTGTGTCGGATAACAGTAACAGCAGCTGCAGCTGTTCGCTAACCACTGCCTTCACATACCTCCACTGCTGGACTTAGGCCGGCAGACTGTCCGGCCGAGCGAACCCCCCTAAGCGTCAGGGGACGAGAGACAAAGTCCGCCACCGCCATCTGTGCCCCCGGCCTGTGAATTACATTAAGGTTAGATAGCTCATAACGGTAGGTACCATCGTGTGATCCTGGCATTGCTGTCCTTCATGCTGTGGAGCCACTGGAGCGGAGCGTGGTCCAAGCAGAGAGTGAAAGGGTGTCCCAGGAGGTAATAACGCAGGGTGCCGACTGCCCATCTGATGGCCAAGCACTCTTTCTCTACTGTTCTGTGCAGCTTCCGGCTGATGTAAACGATGGGTCGGTTGGTGCCCCGCACCTGCTGGGACAACACTGCCCTGAGCCCTCTGCCCTTTGCGTCAGTCTGCAGTATAAAAGGAAGAGAAAAATATGGTGTGAATAAGAGTGGCTTACCACAGAGAGCCCGTTTCAGCTACTACAGATACTGTACCTGCCTCCGTCCAATTGCACACTTCATGTGTTCATGTTCGTGTGTTCTTCATGCATATGTTCCGCCCAGCTGCCACTATGGATGATGATGTTATACAAACATGCGGCCGCGTAGGCAGCATGTGGGTGAAACTCTCTGTCCATGAGGCGTTGGAAGGTGGCAGGGGCACTAACAAACCCAAACGGAAGTGTAACAAGCTGGTACAAACCTTACGGAGTAGAGAAGGCCGTTTTCTCCCTAGATTCTGGCGATAGAGGAATCTGCCAGTAACCTTTGGTTTAATTCAGTGTCATAAAATATTGTGCTGTACCAAGCCAATCCAAGAGTTCGTCCACCCGGGGCATTGGATACGCACCAAATAGTGACACCGTGACACATATAGTGACACATCTTTGTGACTTTCCTGTAGTCAACACAGAACCGAACAGACCCATCTTTCTTACCCACTAGAACTATGGGGCTGCACCAGGCACTGTGTGACTCTTCAATGACTCCCATTTCCAGCATCTGTTTTAGTTCCTTGTGCACAACATTACGCTTCTGCACAAGAAGACACTACTTCCGTAAACGCACTGTCACACCAAGCAGTGTTTCTATATGATGTTGTATGAGAATGGTGCGCCCTGTAAGAAAGGAGAACATGTCAGAAAAATTCTGCTGGAGCCCTTCCACGTCTGCTCTCTGGGCCGACGTGAGTGAATTGTCACCCAGAGGAGAGCTCAGACCAGGAGCCCCCACTACCGGACCGGACTGCAGTGTAGCAGGGCCAAATCAGCAGATTAAAGCTGAGGAACAGGTATCTCAACAAGTTAACGAGGCTGACTACACCATTACTGACTTGATGTAATCTGCAGATGATATCCATGACTTAAAAACACAACAACTGAAGCACAACCAGGCATCACTTTTTTTGAAAATGCAAACAGTACTGCATGTAACTGAAAGTGCTATTGAAGAAATAGTGCAGGAGATAAACCAGATTCAAATACTTTCACAGCCATTACTGTATTGTGCTGTCCAACAGATAAATGAGTCAGCTTTGTAATGTTGTAAATAACTGTGTGGTGCCCGACATTGTCAGAACAGTTTCACTAAATAATATCCTGTTGAAATACTCTGACACTGAATGATCCCTCTCAACAGCAGCAAGGAGAGTATCTTATATATTGAGAAGGTTTCCAGTTGTGATGCCAGTTGAGTATCTACTTGATAAAGATAGTCATTCTGTTGTATATGTTCCCAAATTGAAATTTTGGGAACATGCAGGCAGTGTTAAGCAAGGATGTCTTTGATAAGGTACTGCGTGCAAAAGAGGCTTTACCAGGATGCTACCGATCATTCAAAGATGGCTAAAATTTCAAAGAGAATGCTCTTCTGAATGTGGATGAGTTTAGGATTGCTCTTGGGCTATACATTGATGACTTTGAAGTTGCAAATCCACTGGGAACATCAAACAAAAACACAAACTATGTGCCATATACTGGTTATTTGCTAACCTTGACTCTAAATATCGGTCATCGCTTCTCTCTGTTCAGCTTTCACTTTTGTGTAAAGTCAACACATGGCTATTCAAAAGTTCTTTGTGCCTCTCATTCAGGATCTTGGAACACTTGAGTAACATAAAGTGTTTGTTGAACAATTAGCGGCAAGTGTTAAAGGCACTGTATTGTATGTAGCAGCATATAGCTTGGAAGTTCATTCTTTGGCAGGATTCATGGAAAGTTTTTCTGCTGATTCTTCTTCTTCTTTTCCTTTCGGCTTATCCCATTTTTCAGGGGTTGCCACAGCGAGTCAATAACCTCCATCTCACCCTGTCCTGCGCATCCTCACATCCAACTCCAACCACCTCCATGTCCTCCCTCACTGCATCCATAAATCTCCTCTTTGGCCTTCCTCTATGTCTCTTACCTGGTAGCTCCATGTCTAGCATTCTTCTCCCAATATAACCACTGTCCCTCCTCTGAACATGTCCAAACCATCTTAATCTGGTTTCTCTAGCTTTTTCTCCAAACCTTCCTGTCTGTGTTGTCCCCCTGATTACCTCGTTCCTGATCTTGTCCATCCTTGTTACCCCCAAAGAGAATCTCAGCATCTTTAACTCTGCCACCTC
>JAFBJS010054588.1:7100-23052 GCA_016785265.1 Paraplagusia blochii | reverse complement strand
AGAGGATATTTATGGATGCGGTGAGGAAGGACATGGAGGTGGTTGGAGTTGGGGATGCGGAGGACAGGGTGAGATGGAAGTTGTTGACTCGCTGTGGCAACCCCTGAAAAACGGATAAGCCGAAAGAAGAAGAAGCAGTGGAGTGAATCACAATATCACAACGACAAGGAGTTTGCTTTCCTTCCTTCCTACTTTCCTTCCTTCTTTCCTTCCTCTTTTTCTAATGTTTTAGCAAACACCATAAGAATAAAAAGTAGCTGTAGGCCAAGACTTACCTTATCAAACTTAACTAATTTTAAAATTTAATGTTTTTTCTAACTAAATTTAACTCATTTTAGCACATATTTTACGTTAGCTGAGTTGTTAATCATCCTGGTTAAGGCTAATTTAGGGAAAAACATTGGGAACGTTTAGCCATATTTGCTCCTTTCACCTCATCGTCCAAGCTTTACATTTAGCTGATTTAACTACATGTATATTCATCCATCTATCTACATACATACATATATACACATGTATGTATGTGGGGACAGTGCCATGCTCAGTGGACCTTAGTGGTAACTTGGTTGAAGTTGGTGGATTCGAACCTGGAACCCTCCGGACTCCAGTCCGCTTCCTTAACCACTAGGCCACCGCTGCCCCATGTATATATATACACGTGTGTATCTGATGATCAATCTACAGAGACTCCTGGCCGACTGTCGGAATTTTAGGTTTTCCAGCTGAAAAACCCAACATTGGCTCCAAAGCCGTTGTTTTCCAAGAAATGAATTATAGGCAGCCTTCACAGACTGCTCTTAAAAACACAACCTTTGCGTTTCAACCAGCTCTAGCCCTTTAATTTGGAGCCTGGAAAATCATCAGCAGCAGCAGCAGCAGCGGCAGCAGCAACAGGGTGTGGCTGCGCCCGCGATCACAAACTCATCCATCAGGAGAACGTGCCACCAGACAACAAATAAAAAAAAAAATCCCAAAACCTGGTGTCACACAAAGACCACTGACACTAAATCATCCCCCTTTTCCAGTTATTTCTCTTTTTTTCCGATTTTTTTTCATAGACCAGGTTCTGTTTCTACACATGCAGGAGACTATATCATTATTTTTCCGTCTTCCCAGTTTACTGTTACTGTTTTCCAGCGTCGCTTCCTGTTTTTCCGAGTGTTGTGCCTACAGTACACACGTGTGGGACATGGAAAAATCTTTTCCCTGGTTTCCATTTCTAACTGAGCCTTAACTGCTTTGATTCATGGCTAATAATAGTTTTTTATGCCTATTTTTATGTCAGTGCTTTAAAAACTCACTTTACATTTTAATCTTCCTTAACTTCGTCCCATAAAAGTTCGACATCAAATGTAATAATCCTGGATTGGTTCAGAAGTCACATGACCATGTCTGTGCCCTCCTCTGAGAGCGTCTTGGTCCTGCAGACCTTCTCCACCGGCAGCTGCTCCTCTTTTACGTCTCTGTCCAAACAGTTGAGGGACTGATGGACACAGTGAAACCCAAGACTAACATTGATGGTCACAGGAGGGAATAAATATCCTACCAACTGAACCTGCTCCAAGACAAATGTGAACACATGTCGCCGGGGTCTTCAGCAGCGTTGGCAGCTCAGGCGGACCTACAACATCCACATCAGTCTGTTCTGGACCCTCTGAGACCCAGACCTTATAATCCAAACCTCTTCTACCTCCATGGTAAACCGATTTACTCTTCAATGTTGATCTGTGGAATATCAGACCGATAGAACTTCTTATAATTTATTACTATACTTTGGGAAGTTATGCCTCTGCATTTAACCCATCACCGTACTGAGCAGAGGGCAGTATTTTGGCGGTAGGGGGATTCGAACCGGGGACCTTGCGGACCCAAGTCTGCTTCCTTAACCACTAGACCACCAACTGCCCCATTAGGTCATCAACTGTCCCAGCTCCAGCTTTTCTGAAAATCCGAAGGGGCAGCAGTGGTGGCCTAGTGGTTAAGAAAGCGGACTTGGATCTGGACCTCGACCCAAATAACCTCCAGTGGGCTCACCACCCTCAGGGAGGCTCGCAGTGTGATTTGGGTGGACAACATGGGCAGTGACGCAGCAATGGATAGGCAGATAAAGATGACTGAATGAATGAAGATCCTAAGAACCTTAGTTCTTAGGAACAGCTCCACCTACTGGAAGGGAGGTAACCACTTGACATTGTGATACAGCACACCATGGACAAAAGACCTAGAGCGCTTAGGGAACAGTGCCTGGGTATGGCGTCATGTTCAAAGCATCTTAGTGGTAACTAAGGTAGCTTTTGGACTTGAACACGAGGTCCTCTAGAGCCAAGTCCACTCCCTTCCTTCCTTTTGTTGTACCTCACAAAGTAAAATGACAATAAAGGACAATTCTACTCCATTCTATTCTATTCACTACTAAACCATCACTATCCTGAAAGATATCTTACTTCCGGAGTTGAAACAGCGACCTAAGGAGCTTTCGAGAAATAGCTCTACTGGGGACAAGAACTAGCATGAACTAATATGTCTGCAAAGATTCTCATTCATCCAGGTCTACTGAAGAACTTCATCAGTTTCATGAAATTCCTAAGTTGAGGAATGAAACAGACTTCTTCTTGGTGTTAAAAAGCGCATCATTCCTCAACTGAGGAACGTCAAGAAACTGATGAATATCCTCCGATGAAGAATAAAACGTCTTTCAACTCCAAGAAGAAGTCCAGTTGCTGACAACTAAAACCTTTTTGGAGATCATGACCTGGATGAAAACATACATATTGCTTTGCTTTGGGAAGGACACCAATCAGTTGGGGCGGGAATATGAACGGATCTCAAGGAAGATGCTAGGCTACAGAAACCACCTCCGATTTAACCTCAGATGTAACGACAAACTGTAAAGTTCCTCAGTTGAGGAATGAAACATCTTTGAACTCCAAGAAGAAGTCCAGTTGCTGACGACTAAACACTTTTTGGAGACGATAAACCAACAAAAAGAGACTCTAGAGACTCTTGGACAAAGCACGTATAAACATCACCAGGAAGTTAGCAGCACACACTCTCCTGATTGGTGGAAAAAGCCACCGTAGGTTTTGTTTTCTAAACATCAGGAAAGACATTCTACTAATGGAGTCTTTGGGGAGGAGGACAGGTGGGAGGTGGAGAGGAAAGGAGGTAAAGGGGTTTTGCAAATCTTGTATCTACTTTCTGTTACCTGTCTCTTGAGGGGGAACTTTGAGAGCTTTTGGACCGGAGGCGTTGGCAGCGTCTTCTGCGTTGTCATCCTCATCCGACACAGGAACACGATGACAACGGCCAGGATGAAGAGCACGCAGCCCGTCACGTAGATAAGGATGTCCACGTAGTAGTCCTCCTTCTCTGGACTTACTGCTCCCACAGGAGGACAGGATGTTAGAGTAAAGGCAGCGGAGGACAAAAAGATAAACTAATGACTCAGGTGTTTTTTTTCTCAGCAGCAATTTTTATCTGAACATGCTCTGGTGGAGCCGGGGAGGATGACCCTCCTGAAAGGTGTTTACTGGTCACTCTCTGGACTCCCACTGTCTCAGGATGTTTTTATTATATATCGCAAACATAAACTGTGAGTAAAAGACCTGCAGACATTTAACAGATTATTCTACTCTACAACCTGAGGACACTCAGATTTACAATTTTCCGAGCTTTTAACGATATCACATTTAACAACGGTTTATTATTTATTCAACAATCTCAGCTGCTGAGAAAAAAAACACATCTTTTATACATCAACAAATATATTTACACTTATATTTAGACTTAGGACATGCAGAAAAAAAAGGAAACTGGACTCTTTATCCTGATTTAAGGGATTTGAGGCTTTAGTTGCGTTTCTAAATGTCAAAAAAAGTTCCCAAAAGATCCCAAATTGTAATTTAAAATGTGTGGCATGTCCACATACTGAGATTATTTTAATTTACATTAAATATGTGAATGACAAAATACAACAATATATAAAAATATCAACGGTTTGAAAGGATAAGAAGTCCAGTTCCGAAGGGAAATCATAGATTAACCAGATCTGAGTTTGTTTAGAGAACAGAGAGACAGATCCACAAAGAAGTTGTAGAAGAAGGAGAAGGAGAAAATACCTGGCAGCACCGTCAACCAAGCAGAGTGGTAAGCATAGCCGATAGAGTTCCCTGCCAGACAAGTGTACTCGCCCGCATCCTCAAAAGACACATTGGTCAAGAGCAGAACCTCAAGCTCTTTATCTGTAGTGTTTATACCAGCCGTCTGTGGAGGACGAGAAAGGAGTGAGATGGAGAGGAGATAGATCCTCAGGAGGAAACAGCAATTACACCTTAACCCTGGAGGAAAAAGACGGCTACTGGACAGGATCCAATACGACGGTCAACAGGGGTAAAAGGAAAAAAAAACAACACCAACATCTGAAAAATAGTCAAGTTGCCCCATCACCGAGCTGAGGGAAGAAGGTTATTGGTTCAACCTGGAGGACACAGACGGCTTGGAGTGTGAAATATTAACCCACTTATTAAAAACTACACGGGAATTTCATCGGGAAGTATCTAGAATAACTTTTCCTTTCAGATATGCCCCTGTGAGCTTCAGGCTGAACCATGTGACACCAGAACAAAGCAGACCCTTCACCATAAAATCCAGAGACTGCAGAAACACAAACATTGGAAAAATGTTATTGTTTATCCCTAAATATTTGGAGGAAATCGCCATTAGAATTTCTGTATTGGCGTTCCACAGGGATCTACCCCGGGCCTACTGATATTTGTGATGCTCAGTGTTGTATCAGACAAATACTACTTCAAACTATATCTATAATGATTAAAAATTGTGATTTTTGTTATTGTATGTTGTTGCCTAGCTGTGAAATGTTACTATTTTTCAGGCATTTTTTCAACCAGGAACTAGGAAGAGGTACCCCGTCTCTTACTCGTTATATGACTGTGAGCTGTGTGAATCTGTGAGCAAAAAACACTTAACCTTCAAACTGATGAGACGAGTACCAGGGATGTTCGGGTTCCACAAAGACCAGGAGACAGAGGCAGTGATAACTTGCCAAAACTATGCTAACACAGATTTATGAAGACTCTAATCCAGGTCATGGTCAAGGTTTATTGACCTACTTTAATACTCTAGAGGACCTACTCATAATGAACTCTAGGCCAAGACCTCCCTGACAAAACTATTCCTGGTAAATCCCCGTGTAAATGTAGCTCCTGACAATGGTAGGGTTTCTCTACATTCACTTTCCAATAACCTTGATTATTCTCTAGCTACCGATGCTGTGGTTGCACCCCCCCCCCCGGGTCCCTCTCTTTGGGAAACAGTTGTGTGATGATCAGTGGGAATAGAGAGCTAGTGTGATGATCACTGAGGTGGTGGGTTTGAAACTCAGTTTGTGATGTGGTTCTTTAGGAGAGGAGGCGGGAATACACTCCTTCACCAGGCTTCAATAATCAACAGTGACATCAAGAAGGATGAATCAGAGTCCTGCTGGAGCTTTCATCTGCGCGCCAACCGCAGTGATTTTGTGTGTGTGTGTGTGTGTGTGTGTGTGAGTGAGGATGGGGGCTTCTTGCGGTTTTACTTATAATATTTATGATGGTGGTTTTTAGAGAGAAGAGGTTTTTGAGTTCAGCCCATTTCATACAAAATACATTATTTGTTATTTACTGAGCGGCCTACGGAGAAGCAGGAAGTACTTTTAAGAATCAAAACAGTTGTCGCTTTCTGCCAAGGTTTGCCTGTGATGTCATTGTTATAAAAAGCGTACGCAGACTATGCAAATCAATTCTTCAAGCGGTACCACAAGCTGCACTAGAATAGTTCCAGTACTCCTTTGTGGTCATACCACTGGAACTGTCTCAAAGGTCTAACTGTCAGGAATTGTTCCTTGGTTTCTGACAAAGTTCCTTTAAATGACTTAGAGACATTATCTGGCATTTCTGGTACTGACATTTTCAAGTTCCTTTGCTTAAAATGTTCATTGGAATTGGTGTTAATAGTACTACTCCTAGTTAATGGTATAAGTTCCTGATATGCAGTGGAGGGCCATCAGGGCCAGCAAAGCCTTCTCTGCAGGCCTAAACATACTCAAAAACACATTTATTCAAAGATATTTTAAAATAAAATTGTATTATTATGTATTCTTCATCCAATGTAAAAATATTTCAGCTAGCTAGTGTTGTCAGGTTGCATGAAATGTGCTAGAGCCTTCAGAATCAAAAGTGCGCAGAGCCTGTTCAGTTTACGGCGCTCAGACTAATCATCTGGAGAGATTGCAACATTAGGGCCTTCCAGCTGGCCCCGTGTAGAAGGCAACATTTAGGTGTCCCCTGATTGGATGAGCTCTCACGGGTGTTATCTTGCAACATATCGCATCTGAACTAGGAGATTTGATACTGGATCCATTGGCTAGTTAGCCTGTTGTGTTGTTGAGAATCATGCGTTTGTGTTAAAGAGCCATTACACCAATCAGACCCACAACCAGCAGAGGCGATACCACCAGAGAACGAAAAGCGTTTCATTACAGATCTGAGATCAGTTTTTACCTGCTTTGTGCACCATGAGCCAGAATGCATTTTCCGACTTTCCTACAAAGTTTGAAGCTCGACACCAGTACTTTCCTGCGTCTTTCTCGGTCACATTCGACAGAGAAAAACTAAAGTAGGACTCAGTGTGTTCACTGACCATATGCTGTGGAAAAGGAAAAGAGCAAGAGGCAGCGTCAAGCCTGATCAACTGCTTGGGCCTGAAGGAAGTACAATCGAACGATAAAATACTGCAGGGACAAAGAAGCCCTAAGTGAACAAGTTTAACTTCTCGAAGGACCATCGTCCTGCAGTGTTATATAAAAGAGTTTTGATAGTCTTGTCTTGAGCTACAGTGTTCTACTAGTTCAGGCATGGGAAACGTTCTTACCACAGAGGGCCCAAAATATTATGGTATATAAATAATAATGATATAAAAACTCCTACCCACACCTATGGTCATGAACTTTTGGGTCATTACAGAAAGAACGTGATCCCAGATACAAACGGCGGAAATGAGCTTTCTCCGTAGGGTGGCAGGGCGCTCCCTTAAAGATATGGTGAGGAGCTCGGAGTAGAGCCACTGATCCTTTGCATCGAGAGGAGTCAATTGAGGTGGCTTGGGCATTTACATCGGATGCCCCCTGGACGCCTCCCACGGGAGGTGTTTGGGTCATGTCCCACTGGGAGGAGACCCAGAGACACGTTGGAGCGAATATGATGTCTGGCTGGCTTGGGAATGCCTCGGAATCCTCCCAGATGAGCTGGAGGGAGTGTCTTGGGCAGTGGTTCTTAACCTTGTTGGAGCTACCGAACCCCACCAGTTAAATGTTCGCATTCACGGAACCCAACTTTAGTAGGATGAGTCGGTGTGTCGACGTCCACTGTGTCTTGACCTCCGAGGCATAGGCTCCACCGAACACCTGAGACCGACTCAACGAACCCCTAGCATTCGATCAAACCCAGGTTAGGGAGAGGAAAGTCTGGATATCCCTCCTGCGAATGCTATCTCCGCAACCTAGCTAAGGATAAGCGGATCAAGATGGATGGATGGATGGATATAATAACAAAAAATCTTGACAAGTATGATAGTCCTGGATAAAAAGCCAAAAGGGCTGCATTCCGCCTCTGGGCCATAGTTCGCTCATGCCTGTACTAGCACGTACCCTAGAGATGGTACCTCCTATCTCTTAGCAGTCACATCAAACAATCTTTTCCCGAAAAACATTCATTGATTTCAAGACGTGTCTGTCTGTCTGACTCTGAGAGTGTGAGTGACAGTGAGTTAACTCACTGAGGGAAACGTACAAATACTTCCAGGAACACATGTTATCTATTGGCGTGTCAATCAACCACAAAGCCTTAAGTGACGCACATTAGAACTCTTGAAGTCAGTGACAGCTCTCCAGCAGGGAAACCACTGATGAATAATTTACCAGTTAAATCACATGAAGAAAAAAAATCCATCACATTTTATGTTTTGATTTTTTCAAGGGACACCCAGGACTCCGCCCTCCTCCGCTGACAGGCCACCGTGCTTCACTCATCATTAGGATATTTTCTCTCCACTTCTCCCAGCATCAGAAAAGGCATTTCTTCCCCCTCCTCCTCCTCCTCTTCTTCGGCTGTATTTAACTCGTCTATACCGTTAGCCGCACGTGACACGTACGTCTCCGCCAGTCTGAATGTCTCTGCGGCGCAGATACTATATACAGTAGGGTTCAGTAAATACTGCTTCAATTATGTGGTAGTTGAAAATAGAGCGTGGAGCCGCGGTCTGGGCTCACAGACTCCATCTCTGTGGCCTTTTCTTCTCCTCCTCCTCCCCCTTTCTGTTCCCCTCCATCTCCTGCTTCTTGGGTTTGCCTCCCCCTCTGCTCCTTTATTTCTCTGCCCCTGACCCTCACATTAAATATCGAACCAAAGCGATGAGTTATCAATAATCCAAGGCCCCTGTTGGGACAACTTTATCAAGTTGGTGGTTCCTGGTGGTTCCACCAACTTGGAACCGGTTGATGGTTCAAACCCAGGACACTCTGCTCCCTGCTTTCAAGGGTGGCCTGTCTACCGCCACACTATGGAGCCACCCATCGTTTCATTGTCATCTTTATAGACACATTATCTCCTAGGACAGACATGGGCAAACTAAGACCTGGGGTCCTAGTCCGGCCCATTGAGCTCTTTAATGCGGCCCGCCAAACTTAGTCCAAATTAAATAATCTCTTCATATAATCAATATACGTCCACCTTTTTTCTGCAATAATGCATTTCACCAGTAGATGACGCCATAAAGGGTATTAGAAATGTAGGATTTTAGGTTTTATACTTGACATTAACATGCCATTTATCATAGTTCGAACGAATGATCCATCTTTATGCTCTGGACTCAGCCCCAAAGTCCAATTTTAGGACTAATTGCGTCCCGCGAGTCAAAAAGTTTGCCCACCCCTGTCTTAGAATAAAACCTTTATCACCCTAACCTGGTGCTTCTCATTGGTTCCTGTCCAGGTCTGTTGGTTGGTATGTTCGATAAATCCAATAAATCAAAATTTCAAAAAATTCCTGATCCATTTTTCAGTAATTTAATCCAATTCAATGGCGTTCCCATGATTGTAAACTTTACGATGACTCTGTCCAAGGAGGCAAACAGTCAACTTTGTCCCCTCGTGTGGCAGAAAGTGTCGAAAATGACTGAAAGTTGGGGCTGAATTAAAGAGTCAGAGTAAAAACAAAGACGTCAGTCAAACAGATTCCACGTCTGTTTCTCCACACTCTCACTCCTTTTATCTCCCTCTGTTTGCTTTGTTCCTCCCCCCTTCTGTCTGCGTCTCTCACCCTCTCGCTCCCTCGTCCTGCGTCTTCACCCAACATTCTGTCACACATTCTCTCTTTTTCTCTGCTGACGGTGCCCTTCCTTCTGCTCCTCCACTCAGTTTTTCCATGGCTCTTTTGGTGCCTCGTTCCTTCTCCTCCTCCTCCTCCACCTCCTCTTCCTCCCCCTTCTCTAAACCACGCGACGCAGCACATCTGATGGCAGCGGCAGTTTACAGAGCCCGTCTCTCTTTCTCACTGCGATGCCGCCACCACGGCATTTAACTTACTCCAAACCAGATGTTTTTATTCCCTCGCTCTCTAGAGGCAGAAATAAAAAGAAGGGGGGAGTCGGGGGCGGCTTGGTTTTCGGCTCTTTTCGATGGGAGCCTTCCTAACTGTGGGTTTAGGGTGTTGTCCTCTCTTGGCCTGGAATGCTCTGGGCTCTATTCTGGAACACCGGTGCTGTCTGGGGAGGCCGCGGGACCTCCAGGAGTTTGCTTTCTTAAACAGTAGCGAGCTCCTCTCAAATTATCCGCCGACTCTTTCCCGCTGCGTTTACTTAACCTCTGCGTCTGCGTCTCTCACAGGGGAGAAGCCGTGATGGAGAAAAGCTTTTTAAAGTGAAACAAGATGCAGCGGCGAAGACACGGAGTGTCTATAAACTGCAGGCGGTTTAAACGGCAGAGAGACGGGACCGGGACACTGTCTGTCTGATGTTGGATTTAGTTCCATAAACATCGTACAATACTGCAATATATTTTTGTTTTATTTTATACTTCATCCTCGTACTAAACCAGAGCTGGACAAACATTGCCGGTCACAAGGGGTTCCAAAATTTTGTGGGGTCCTGGTCAGGAGCAGGTAGATGGAGTCATGCAAAATCAGACCTGGGAAAACTAAGGCCCGGGGGCCGGGTGTGGCCTGTTTGGCACTATAATCCGGCCCACCAGACTTATATAATTATTATTTCCCTGCAAAGCCAGCATTTCCCCATTAGAGGGTCTCAAAGAGGCTTAAAGCATTTTGCCTTTATTCAACACTTTACTCATCATTTATCTTAGTTCACCGAAATACTGATCCTGTCTGGACTGGGACTCAAATTTAGATACCACCTGTGTCCCGCGAGACAAAATAATTACCCAGGACTGTGCAAAAAGCCAAATTCCGATTGTTTTTTTTTCTATTTTTAATTTTTTTTATTTTTAGACGTTATTAATCCATCGGGAGTATCCTTCAGGAAATCAGGGGCAGTGCCCTGGGGAGCAGTGTGCGGGGACGATACCAGGCACCTCAGCTGTAACTTGGCGGTGGGGGATTTGAACTGCCCGCCTTGCGGACCCAAGTCTGCTTCCTTAACCATTGGGCCACCAACTGCCCAAATTAGGCTACAACCTGCCCGGTTGTTGGTGGCCTACCAGGCAACCAGTTTACCTCTATGTCATCTATAGGGGAAATGCAGTCATTGCCCTTAAAAGGCAAAAGTATAATGACAATATAAATGAATAATATAATTTGGACAAGTTTGGCGGGCGGTATTTAAAGGCCAAAGGGTCTTCATCTGGCCCCCGGGCCCTATTTTGCTCATACTTGTACTATGAGAGACTGGATAACAACAGCCAGGCTTAACAGTGGTGGCTAGTAGATGTAATATGAGTCCATAACTCTTTGAGTATGTGACCTTTAGTATATGTCAAATATTTCATTTATCAGAAATACTACTGGAAATAAACCTTTAATTATAACCGTCTTTTACTTCCACCAGCTGCCGTTTATTGCTCGGCGGCCTCTGAAACATCTCTGCACGTTCCTTCAAACCCAATCCTTCCCTGCGGCGTCACTCTGTTAATGACTGTTCCTCAGCTGAGAACTCCACTTTCCTTTTTTTTCCCACTTCAATAATGAAGGCACGGAGTCGGAGGAAGGAGTCTGTCAATTATCCTGAGCGGGAAAAAAGATCCATGGGCGCACGGACCGACAGGAAAACTCATAAAATAAGACGCTTAAGCGACGACTTTCGTCTTCGATGAACCTCCTACGTCCACTCACCTTCAGAATGTTGACGTAAGGGACGCCGTCGGGGCCGTAGCGGCTGCCGTTGACCTCAGTGTGCTTCAGCCACTGGATGTGGGGCTGAGCATCGCTGTAGACCTTACAGTGGAACTCCACGTCGCTGCCCACCACCACCGTCTGATTGGCCGGGAGTCCGGCCTGCAGGATGGGCCGGTGAGGAGAGCGTTCTGAGACGAAGAACAAAAGTTTAGTTCGTGTAAGCCCCGCATGGAAAATATATATCGTTCAATAACAATCGTTCTAATGCAGGGGGCTCAAACTCACGGCCCGTGGGCCATTTTTCGGCCCATGGAATGATATTTTGCGGCCAAAGATTATTTCATAGATTTGTTCTCCACATTTTATGGTAAATCCTATAGTTCTCCAAACCCTGGTCCACAGCCTCCTTCTGGTTCAGTGTTGTATTACACAAAATCCATGGGAAACTGATTTTCTTTATTAAATTTTTTTTCTTTCTATTGAACACTGAAAGTGAAACGATAGTGTGGGTGGGGGCCCTCAACTTATTTGAGTTGGAGACCCCTGTTCTAAGGGGAATAATTCGTCTTAAAAGAATAGAGTTATGAGACAACCGTTGGACAATCAAAGTGGATCAGCGGATAGTGCGGTGGCCTAACTTTAGTAGGGTCGTGGGATCAATTGCAGCATGTATTACCAAGCGTGCTGTCATTAAAGTAATGAAATTTGAGAGGTTATTAGGCATACAATCTCAGGCCCGTGGACCAGATCTGGTCCACAATATGATGATCAAAAGTGTTGTATGCTCTATGTTATAAGATATATTTTGTTTAGTGTTGTTTTTAGACTGTGAAAAAGAGATTCACACTAAAAAGGAACTGGAAATACAACAGATACAGAGACAGAATAAGAAACAAATACTACGTGTGTGTTTTATTTCATTTCATTTCATTCATTTGTCATGTTTTTATTACATTAAGCTGCGGTTGTTCCAGATACAAGGTTCACTTGTGCCTTATAGACGTGGAGGGAAAGAAAGACATGCAAAAATTGCTCTCAATTTTTCAATAAATATAAAGTTCTGTCCCAGACTTTGCCCTTGTTTGTTATTTGTCTCGCTGTGTCTCTGTCCTAAATCATAATGTATTTCTTCTTCTTCTCCTTTCAGCTTGTCTCTTTTTCAGGGGTTGCCACAAACAATCAACAATTTCAATGTCCCCCTGTCCTCTGTATCTTCTACTCTAACTCCAACTACCTCCATGTCCTTCTTCACGATCATTCTTTACCAATGTCTCCATTGTCCCTCCTCTGAACATGTCCAAACCATCTCAATCTGTCTTCTCTAGCTTTTTCTCCAAACCTTCTTGTCTGTGTCTGTCCCTCTAATCACCTCATTCCTGATCCTGTCCATCCTTGTCTCTCCTAAAGAGAACCTCAGCATCTTTAACTCCTCCACCTCCAGCTCTGTCTCCTGTCTATTCTTTCAACTTCTTCTCTTTTTGGCTTGTCCCCTTTCTAGGGGTTGCCCAGGCAATTCAACAATTTCCATCTCTCCCTGTCCTTTGTATCTTCTAACTCCAACTACGTCCATGTCCTCCCTCACTGCATCCATCAAACTCTTTTTTGGTAGCTCCATCTCTAGGATAATTCTTCTACCAATGTGTCCACTGTCCCTCCTCTGAACATGTCCAAACCACCTCAATCTGTCTTCTCTAGCTTTTTCTCCAAATTTTCCTGTCTGTGTTGTCCCTCTAATCACCTCATTCCTGCTCCTGTCCATTCTTGTCTCTCCTAAAGAGAATCTCAGCATCTTTAGCTCTGTCTCCTGTCTTCTGTCTATTCCTATTGTCTCTAATCCATCCATCATGGCTGGTCTCACAACTGTCCTGTAAACCTTTCCCTTCACCTTAGCTAGTGATCTATTTGTCTATTGTAAATAAGCTTTCCATATGAATGATGCCCCCTAGAGGGGAGATGGAGAAACTCTTTGCAAAACCATGCAAATGTATAAAATGTTTTGCTAAGACAGTGTGTTTTACACCTGGTTTAGGAGTCAGAGGACCATGTATATTATTGACTCTAATCCTAAAGTGCTGTATGTTCGTTGTATATATGTGTCTACATTTGTCCAATGACCAGGAAGCTGATTTTGTTTTATTCTTACCCAGTACATCCAGCTGGTAGGTGTGGGTGATGGTGCCGTACTTGTTCTGGACCACGCAGGTGTAGTTCCCTCTGTCCGACGGAACTGCACTCTCCATCACCAGGCTCCACTGCTGGTGTCGGAGCTGTGGCGAGGACAGAGTGGACAGAGGAGGGACAACCACAGAGGAGGACGGGGGAGAAAAAGAGGAGTCATTAGTGATTGGCTTTCACTTCAGGAATACCAGGAGAGGGACAGTGGTGGAAGGAGGCGGACTTGGGTTTGCTAGGCTTCAGGTTTGAATCCAACAGCTGCCAGGTTGCCACTGAGCAAAGCACTTGGCAACAGATAATAAATACCAGGTGTACCAGGAACTCAAGACAGTACCAGGAACTATATATAGTAGCAAGGATCACCAAATTCTATACGTAGACTAAATTATTAGATTTGCATTTAGCAGTGCTGCTTGTCCAAAGTCACATACCGGAAGATTGACCAACTGCTACACCAGGGGTCTCAAACTCGCGGCCCGTGGGCCATTTGCGGCCCTTGGGACGATATTTTGCGGCCCACACCTTGATGTGAAAGTTAAATTTATAATAATATTTTATAGATTTGTTCTCCACATTTTAAACCCTGAGCCACAGCCTCCTTCTGGTTCATTGTGGTATTACACAGAATTTATACATTTTTTTTCTTTATTGAACACTGAAAGCTGACACAGCCCTTGACTTATTTGAGTTTGAGAGCCCTGCGCTACACTTTGGATCAACAAGTTATCAAAATGACCGTTATCTCCGGTTTAGGTGAAGCAGAACCTTCTTTTCTCCATCTTCTGGACCAGGTGAGACCAAGACCAGGTGCAGAAAAGTATCTCTCTTTTTGTTCTGATCATTTTATTCTTAAACCAGCACCACTGTGTGTCACCACGAATCATCCTCCGGGAGAGGAGAGGAGTCGAGTGGAGTAATTCAAACCAGGTGGAGACAGCAGACAGAAAGACAGAGAGAGGGAGAGAGAAGGAGACAGACACAGACAGAAAAGTGAGAACAGAGAAAACGTGGTGCACATCAACAGTCAGACTACACAGGGCGACGCTGACGAGACCTTGAGGTAAAAAAAAAAAAAAAACACTGCTGCTGCTGCTGACGGAGGTGCTGGAGGTGGTGAACTCCTCTGACGGAGGTCAGCCTCTAGAGAGGGAGTGATGTCAACAAGGAGACTTTTCAGGGTGGAACACCCTTCAACATCACATCGTAGGAAAATGAGCCGACCCGGAGAAAGAGAGTCGAGTGTTTTCACCAGGCTTTGACCCCACGTGCTCGCGGTCTGGGGCCAGAGCTCCACACAATGTATACATTTGTAGGGTTCGGAGTCTGTCTCCACCTCCACCTCCACCTCCTCCTGCCTCTCCTCCTCCTCCGTCCTACACTCCTTCGTTTTCTCTCTCTTGGAGGCAAGGATGGAAAATAATTCAGCAGTATAAATATTATGCCTGTGTGTGCTTTTCACAGTTGCGTGGTAACACAGACCAGGCTGCGCTGGATGGCAAATGGTTTTTCAGAGCGGTGGCTGCCGCTGGCTCCACCCCGTCTCTGACCCCCTCCTCCATCAGCGCCACCTCCTCTCGGAGTCAAACTCAAGTCAATGGTTGCTCTCATGAGCAGATGAGTAACGCCTTGTGCTGCGGTCGAGGAGGAGGGGAGGGCAAAGAAAAAAATAAAAAATAAAGTAAACGCAAACATGAGGCGCAGAGCTAAAAAAAGGTTAAGAAAAAAATCTGGGACCACCAACAGAAATGGAGAGACAGACTGATGCTCTTCATCTCAGGGGGAACCAGCGGAGAACTCAAGAGTGAAAACCTGGTTCTGATGCTGCCATTTCTCTAAAAACTGTGTCATGAACGCGACCTCTCCTCCCTCCCCGTCCACGGCACCGTCAGGTTTATGATAAATATTCACTGACTTCACACGGGCTGGCGTTGGTGAAGACGCAGGTACTTTTTTCCAGTGAGTAAGAAAGTCGCTCTGCCAAAAATGTAGCTCCATCACGTTCTACTGGAGTGAGGACATTTACAACCGCTGCTCTGAAAATGACTGCAGAGAAACAAGAGTGTGGAGGATCCAACCATCCATTCATCCATTCATTCATTCTGTGATAAGGTGATAAGGCTTCACCTTAGCTGAGTTTCTTCATCTCCCCTCTAGGGGGCATTATTCATATGGAAAGCTTATTTAGACAAATAGATCATTAGCTAAGGTGAAGGGAAAGGTTTACAGGACAGTGGAGAGACCAGCCATGATGGGTGGACTAGAGACACTAAGAATAGACAGAAGACAGGAGACAGAGCTGGAGGTGGAGGGGTTAAAGATGCTGAGATTCTCTTTAGGAGAGACAAGGATGGACAGGATCAGGAATGAGGTGATTAGAG
>JAFBJS010054587.1:125432-140822 GCA_016785265.1 Paraplagusia blochii | reverse complement strand
AATCAAGGTTTGAAAGAGGATTTTTGTATACATTTTTCTTGGAAGCACACAATAAATGTTCTTTTTTGTTTGTTAAAATGTCATAAAGGAGGAACAAAGAAGTATTTTTGTCAACATTTTCTTGAAACTACTTCCACAATAAATATTTTTAAAATACTTAACATATTAAGAAACCATCCGGCATTTAACTTTTTTTTAAGAAAGTTTAAAAATAGTACACTCATAACACAAAATGCAAAGGTCATGAAAGATGACATAAATAGAAACTTTGTAAACATTTTTCTTGGAACCACACATTGATTGTTCTCAATAAAAATATGTTTTTTTTTCCTCTTTTGTTTTTTAAAATGTCATAAAGAAGGAACAAAGAAGTATTTTTGTCAACATTTTCTTGAAACTACTTCCACAATAAATATTTTTAAAATACTTAACATATTTAGAAACCATCCGGCATTTAACCTTTTTTTTTAAGAAAGTTTAAAAAATAGTACATGCATAACACAAAATATAAAGGTCACAAAAGACGACATAAATGGAAACTTTGTAAACATTTTTCTTGGAACCACACATTGATTGTTCTCAATAAAAAAATATATGTTTTTTTTCCTCTTTGTTGAAATGTCGGAAATGAGGAACAAAGAAGTATTTATGTTAACATTTTCTTGAAACTACTTCTGCAATAAATATTTTTAAAATACTTAACATATTTAAAAACCATCCAGCATTTAACCTTTTTTTAAAGAAAGTTTAAAAAATAGTACATGCATAACACAAAATGCAAAAGTCATGAAAGACGACATAAATAGAAACTTTGTAAACATTTTTCTTGGAACCACACATTGATTGTTCTCAATAAAAAAAATGTTTTTTTCTCTTTTGTTTGGTAAAATGTCGCTTTAGAAAAAGAATAGATTGCAGGGCTGTTTTTGTTGACACTTTCTTGAAACTACCTCCACAATAAGTATTTTTAAATACATAAATTAACAAACCACTTGGCATTAAAATTTTCAAAGAAAGTTTACAAAGTAGTACATGCGTAACACAAAATGCAACGGTCTTGAAAGAGGACATAAATAAAAACTCTTGTTCGTACTTTCACCATTCTTGTTTTAACAACCTCCACAATCATTGACAGTAAGTGGTGATTTACTGCTGCTGCAGAACTGTCCAAATTAAATAAATAGTCCTCTCTAAAATTAGTTCTTTTTTTTTCCTTTTGCACATTTGGTTTCATCAATTGTCCATCGGAGTTGCAGCTGGACTGAAGGTTGTTACATCTCTCCGCTGGAAACTGCCACTGCTGCTGCTCCGAGGCTGCCAGTACACAGAAAAAAGGAACAGAAAACTTAAACCAGAAACATAATTTCTGGTAAATCAGATGCAAATGCAACTCTGACACAGCAAACGTTGTTAAAACCATTTCCACCTCAACAGCATCTTCAAACCAATATCTGCTTTGATGCTGTAACGTCTGCTGGTGCAAAATTACGGTATTTCTTTGGTAAAACATACTCTCAAGTTGAGCTTGAATTTTCATTTAATATGTAGTAAAAGTTAAATATACATTTATAATATGATATTATTGCTTATTATACAATTATGTCACCTTTCAGGTCTTAGGTTCCTCAGTTTCATGAGGCCATTAGACGAGGAACGTTCTCCTGATGCTGAGGTTTCCATCCTCAGCACCACTGCTAACTGCCCATCGTTAACGTGGAAGGTATGGATCCATGAGTCATGAGGACCAATCAGGTGAAGCCCATCTCCACGCGCCGTGTTCTGTTGATACGAGGACTCTTCTCTTCACAGCTTCATTATTAGGAAGGCGTGGAAGGGAAAAACAAAAATCAATAATGATTTTCTCCCAGCCTCAGTGCGGTGATTTTTATTTTTAAGGCCAACTGTAAATGTCAACAACGGGGTTTATTGAAGAATCTTGTTCATATACTAAGGTAGGCCAGGGTCCTAGTTGCACAAATATTTCTTATTTTTATTTTATTTTTCTCCCAGGAAACACACAACAACCCAGAGATGACGGAGCTTTTAAAAGAAAGAAACGAAACACTCTCCTGTGTTCAATCCATGGAGAAAACCTTGACTCTGGACACGGGGACACAGTCCTTCAGTTTGAGGTTCCCTGCACTAAATTATGTAGCAGACTTAGCACCTGGTGCATTAGTTATGAAACTTATGTTGACTTGAATTGACAATATACAGAACTGACAAACTGAGGGGCGGAGGTCACGTTTCCAGGGAGAGTAAACATACATCCAGCTCGGTGACTGACTCGTCTGAACTGTCCCGTGTCAAGACAAGGATGCAAAACCAGGAACAACTGGGATGGATCCTTCCTGCAGGTACCAGGGAGCGTTTACATGGAACCAGGTTCCCGTCACATTTCATGACTTGTCCAAGACACATGTTTTCAATTATTTATATGTCATCCATGATTCATCTGCAGAGGCAGCGAGCCAGGATTCAACCAATTAGAACAAAGCCTGGGCTGAAAACCATCCCACGGCACGACACAGCAAACACACACACACACAAACAGACACACATCCGACTTCCAATACGAAGTGTTGCCAGGAAACGAAACTGTGTTGATTTGTTTTTCTGATTGTTGTCTCAACAATCGATTGTTACATTACTAATACTCTTTCTCTCTACATATATATATTCATATATACATGTATGCATTATATGGTAATCACAACATGACAGGTCTTTTCAAGGTTTTTATAATAGATAATAATTCTCAATCACCGCTCTGTTCCAGGCTCAGCGTGGACGTCGTGCTGAGGTGATGGACTGCAGGTGCCCTCGGATGCATCCATCATTTCCGGGGAATTCCATGAATAATTCCAAAGCTGTTAATATGCAGGAATCAAATGGATTAATTATTGATCATAATCATCAGATAGTGAAAGGTGGGCGTCCTGTTGAATAGATGAATGAATGTTTCCGCAAACGTGACAAACACTGGTGGGATGTTTTCATCTGACTAGTAATTATCCTTTATTACTGCTGCTGTTATTGGGTTTCATCCAATGAAAGCGGATGCTATTTGCCTGTGAACATCCCATTGATGACTAAATATTCAAGAATGTCAACAAATATGATAAAGTTAGCAGATATATTACTTGTAGCAATCAGTCAAACACACAGCAGAACAGCATGGACCCCAAAAAAAAAAAAAAACAGGACATAACATTAGTGTAAAACACTGACCAAAGAGTTTAGATTTGGGTAAAAAACAAGAAAATAAACCTGTTCACAATGTCTTAAAACTATAAAAGATATAAAGTGTAATTTTTTTTTCTTTTAGCTTGTCCCTTTTCAGGGGTTGCCACATCGAGTCAACAATTTCCATCTCTCCCTGTCCTCTTCCATCTCCCCCTGTCCTCTGTATCTTCTACTCTGACTCCAACTACCTCCATGTCCTCCCTCACTGCATCCATCAATCTCCTCTTTGTCTCCTCCTGGTAGCTCCATCTCTAGGATCATTCTTCTACCAATGTATCCACTGTCCCTCCTCTGAACGTGTCCAAAATCTGTCTTCTCTAGCTTTTTCTCCAAACCTTTCTGCCTGTGTTGTCCCTCTAATCATCTCATTCCTGAACTATTTTATGAGATTGCGTTTAAAATAATTTACTATCTCTCCTCTCTCCCTTTTTTTCAAATATATTTGTAATGAATTGTTATTTAACTCTTGGAAACCCTTGTCCAAGAAAGGCCATTTTTCTACGGCAAGTTGATGAAATGAATCAATGAGAGATTCTAGAATAAACCAAATAAGATGCTGGAAAACAAGAAAAAAATTTGTTTTGATAAAGCTAAGGATAAAATGTAAATAATGATTAAAGTGCACATATATTAGCAAATGAGATAAAAAAGAAATTGGAAAAACAAGGTCAAAATAATTGTGATTTGTCTTACAATAATTTAATTTAAAAAAAACAAATAAAAACAGAATACGGTTAAAACTCAGCTTTAAAAAGAGCAACTTAAAAGAATACTAATAGAACAGTTTTCTGGCTGTGGTTTTCACAAACATTCATTCACAGTTTCAGGCTCCAGTTTAACAAACCTCATTTGTATGAGACATGCTTTAGTAGATGTTCTCCTCTAGGGCCTTTTCCTTTGCTCTGGGGTCGTGTTCCACCTATAACATTGTCGGAGTCATTACAGCTACAGCAGCCAGTGTGGACTTGTCACTGGAGAGGACATGATGCTCCTCATACAACAGTTAGACCAGAACTTTGTAGCTTTTCATCTTCTATTGATCAGAGGTCATAATAAAAAAAAGAATAGATCAATATCAACAAAGGCTTCCTCTAAAGACCACAATCTTTTCTGAACACTTTTTTATTTGTTACCCCGAGGCTGATGATGCCTGGGAAATGAGATGGTTCAGTCTCTACCACAAACAACAAAACACCCTCCAAAAAACAGGGACATTGACCAGGAGTTTGAGAAATATCAAGGAGGACATTGACATCTGACCCCGGGATCAAACCTCCCACACTCAGCCAATTAGGCCTCCTCACAAACACTGGTCCGGACTGTGTTGTGTCAGTAACAATCCTTCCTGATGACTTTTGCCACAGCGCCACCATCTGGTTGACGTTTGAGGTCCAAAGTGATATTTTCTTGAGAGACGTTGGCTGGATTAGAACTTTAGACATTCAGACCCTGAGAACAGAGCTAATCCTGACTTTAAAATCCACCAGTCACAACTATTTTTTAACAGATTTTTGTTGTAGCAGTAACGAACAAAACACCAGAAGGAACAAAGAAAGAGGTAGAAAACTAATTAAGATCTTCTATTTCATCTTCTCCTTTCAGATTGTCCCTTTTTCATGGGTTGACACAGTAAGTCAACAATTTCCATCTGACCCTGTCCTCTGTATCTTCTACACTGACTCCAACTACCTCCATGTCCTCCCTCACTGCATCCATCAATCTCCTCTTTGTCTCCTACCTGGTAGCTCCATCTCTAGGATCATTCCTCTACTAATGTATCCACTGTCCCTCCTCTGAACATGTCCAAACCATCTCAATCTGTCTTCTCTAGCTTATTTTACAAACCTCCCTGATAATAATAGTACACATACAGATATATATATATCTGTATATATATATACAGACACACACACATATATGTGTGTGTACTTTTTTTCTTTCCATCGAAATTACAGCAGCAATTACAGCGTCGGAATCATGTTATTGCTTTACACGGTTAAAAATATACAGGCGACACTGACACTCACAAAAAAAAAAAAGAAAAACACGATTATAATAATCATAGGTTTATCTTTTTTTCCTGATCTGTTTTCTAACCTTAGTTTCTACATCCGTCATAGCTGGATATAAGTCTTTGACTGGAGATTATTTAAGTATATGCTACACTAGGAAGAAGCCCTAATCATGTGCTCCACTTTTAAGGACACTTGAGATGTGAAAATTATTCTTGATGAAAGTACTTCAAACTTACGTTAATAGCCTGGCAGAGGCGGATTCACATGTTTGCAGGAGAAGTGGAACCTAAGAGTGACTAAAACTGATCCACAGTCAATGACCTTCTCTGCTTCTCCTCAATATTATCCCAACTGGAGACTCCGAGCCCACGAGGGTCATTGACTTTGAACGCATCACAACTACTTCCACACCTAAAGCAGAGTTTTGCAGGAGCCGCCGGGTGATGTGAAATATTCCGTATTTTTATCCAATCATTAGATCTTTCTAATACACTTAAGGACGCTGAAGGATTCCACTTGGTGAAGTCGCGCCTCAGGCTAAATAACCTTAACGCTAACAGATCCGATCTCTGAGGGTGCAGTAAAACCCTCAATCCACAGATCTTTAGGATTCAGCCCAAATTCTTCTCAACAACCTTCAGGATTCTGAATGTAGGTCTCTTGCAAAGTGCTCATATTTCATTTAAAATTTGGATTTATTTTTGAAATCCTGAATATTAGTAAGAACAAGTCTCTCTCTCTCTCTCTCTTATGGGACATATACAGGTTAATGGTAAAATGTGTTATTGTGTTATTATTGTTATTGAGATTTTATTAAATAATCAAAACAAACAATTAAATAAATAAATTACTGTTATTTTGCAAGGAAACCCATAATTAATACACATGTTCGTCATATATTGGTTTGGAAATATTCAACATTTAGAATTTAGCCAAGATAGCTAAAAGGAAGCAAAAATATAAATAAAATATATTAAATTAATATTAGAAATAATATTAATATTTTGGATACATTTGCACATGAACTAGAAAAAATACAGTTAAATATAAATTAATACAAATATAAATAAAAATGTCATCAATATTAGCATCACAGCCTCTTTGTTAAAGCCAAAAACTGAATGTTTTTGGCTGTATTTCGGCCTCAAAGTTGTAAAACTTGATTTAACAACAACTATTCACCTTTGTTTGAATAGAAATGACAATCAAATAAAAAACAAATCTGTTATATATTTAATTTTCAGCTTGATAAGTAACGTCGACGGATAGTTCGAAACGACTACATTTCCCAAACACTGCCGCGAGCGCTAGCAACTACGGCAAGCGACATGAACTGTGTTTTTTTTCTTTCGCGCAAAACCTTTTGCGCCAATTGCGTCAGTACCTGTCCGTCGTAGTTAACGAGGTCTGTCATTGGTTTGGTTTATTTACATTTTTACACTTTGGAATGTTTTATTGGTTTATGAAGACGCTAAAGTAGCAGAGCAGAAGTTACCGGTGGAGCTAACAGGATGCTACTGTAAACTAGCGCGAGCAGCCGCTGAAGTTAGTTCACTTGTTCAAAATAAAGGATGGTCCTTCTGTGCGCAGACATGTGTCCTGGACTGGGTCTGGATTTAGTTCGGGACCTAAGAGCTGCCGATGTTAAAACAGGTAGGTCCACATGAGTGTTTCTACGGGGACAATCTCGCTTCATTAATGTACATTAATGTCATTTTATCCCTTAAGTGGAAGATCTGGTGTCGTCAAACCTCGAAGACTTGGCCCAGAAATGTTCTGTGTCTTATAAGGTAAGTCTTATTCAGTTAACTCAACACATTACATCACAATAAGTATATCAAAAAAGAAAAAGAAGTAAATATATTTAATCATTTAACATGTAAACTATAAGAATAACCAAACTACACCTTTTCTTTGGTTTCTTTTCTCCACCATCCAAACATATCCAGGTGAGAAATAAAACACATAAATATATCAAAGCCTTTCTGAGACTCCAGGGTCTCCTAATATAAAATGACTATTTGCTGCAACAACTGAATTTACTCCTTTTCATTCCTGGAATCAGCAAATCTCATTTATAGGCAATAAAGACCTGAAAGATTTTCATCCATCAGGGAAGGTAAACCTGAATAATACCCTTTATTGGATGTGCCAGACAAAGTCCTTCATTATCAGGCTGAGCCCTCAGAGAAAGGACAGCTGTGTTATGTCTAAATGAGTCGGCTGTGAGAACCAGACAAAGTTGGAGAAAAGAAACGCTGAAGTACAATCTGAACTCTTTTCAATGCCGTTAGAAACACAAGTAATTCACAAAATTGGTGAATTGATTTTTGGAAAAACAATGAATGGGATTTAACGTGCAATCGTAGGGGGTTAGGTAGTAAAATCACAAACCTCTGGCTTTGGGGGCAACATCTGAGCCCACTTAAATCTGACCAAAGTCAAGATTTTACTGGAATTTGTACAACAACCAATGATAGCTTCAAGAACGACGTGGACACAAGACTATATTTGTGACTGTTTCTTCCACAGGATAAGGAATGAGTTTCTTTCGTGCACCAACCTTAAGAAATTATATAGTGTTAGAAGATGGCTGAATTGGGCTGCAGCGGTGGCCTAGTGGTTAGGGAAGGGTCTGAAAGGCTACAGGTTCAACTCCATCAGCTGATAGATCTGAAAATGTGGCACCATCGCAACCCACATTATTTACAGCGAGGTCACAATTCACAGGAAGGATCACGGTATAAAGCGGTGTGATTTGGGTGTCAGGCGTGGAGACTGCTGCCACTGGGAGGAGATAACAGATCACAAGGCTTTCACGAAAGTGTGAAATTTATCACTTTGGGTCCAGAATATTATACTTTGGGATTTGGTGGTGAGCTGTCAGAAAGAAATCTAAAGACGATTACTCTTGTGTTGAGTTGTCACTCCTGATTACATTACTCATCGTGCGATACTGGAAAAGTTTACACTGAGCCCGACTCAGATGGAGGGACAACCAGTCACAGACGCAGGATAACTGACAGCTGTCAGAGTACAGAGCTATTTCATGTGCTTTTCTACCTTGATTGAGTTGATTTGAGTTTGAAAGTGTCACAGCGCCCCCCCCCCGTCTCCCCGCCCCCTCCCAGAACAACCTCCACACATACACACTCTCACAAAGAAGTGACTGGCAGCTTCTCACCCCGGTTCCCATGAGATCATAATGTATTTTTTGAATAGTTTTCAGTCAGTGCCTGAAGCAGGTTCAGCTTCATCCCAGTGACTGAGCTCCAATCCCTGACCTTCTTGTTCCGCCTGAAGGCATCCCCTGAGCTGATATCCCAGCATCCCACTGGTTGGCTAGACTCCTGCTGTTGATTTGAACCTTTGTTTGGCACAAACAACGGGTAGCAGGTCAAAGCCGGTTCACACGTACAACACACTTGTGAGTCTGAGGAGGATGTTCACGGATCAAATAACGTTGGCCGAGGCGAGAGTTTTTAATCAAAACACGGCCACGGTTTGTTATGAGGTCGCGTGTTGAAGCGCAGCGCCAAAAAAAAGTTCCTGCTAATTGAGACCCAACAGATTCGCCTCATTGCAGTAAATAAATTTCTGTTGTTGGACAAAATCTGCTCTCGGCCCTGGAGGAGAGACTAATCAGAATCAGAGTGAATCTGTTAAACACTACTAAATGGTCTTTCCACTGAAAACTGGACTCCCCAATGTTTGATGATATTTTCCCACTCTGATCACAAAATGCCACGGCCAAGGATGTTCAGTGAGCAAAATAAAAAGCCAGTATTTTCCACCACAGTAGTTTCATGTAGTGCATTAATTATTTATTCTGCCCCCCAACCCTTTTATTTGTAGCCTTTCCATTATCAAAGAGTAGATATTCATGTAAAATTAAACAAATGATAGAATTTAGCTGCCAATAAAAATATCAGTTTATACAATCAGATTTGTATATAAAGGAAAATTAACTGTATAAACTTCATAATCCAACAGCAGCACAAACACAAATAACAATATTGGTATTGTTGACATAAATTTTCAAAATAATGGTTTCCTGACAAAGGAAATTCAATCAAATGAAAAAAAAGGTTAATCCTGATCACTTACGTCAAATAACTGCAAGATGGTTAACGTGGCCTATGGCTGTGGATCGGCAGAAAGTAGTCTGGCCAGGAAAATGCACTGGTGTAGCAGGTTGAGATGAATCTGGAAGAATCCCAGCAAAAAAAGACATTGTGGGTAGAGCCTGATGAGAAATACCACATGGTTCCTGTTTTGCAGATGGCATTGAGCAAAAAAAAAAACACATTAATTAAAATTCACATGAAAATTCATAAGCCTTAGAGCTGAATCCACAGGGCTGGAGATGTTTCTGTTAGAAAGTAGAATAGAATGTGAAGGAAATTGGAGGAGGGGTCTCAAACGTGAATAAAGTGAGGGCCACAACACACACTTTCATTTCACAACTTTCAATGTTCGATAGAAAAGAAAAAAAATGATAAAAAATGAAGGTTTCCTATAGATTCTGTGTAATACAACACTGAACCAGAAGGAGGCTGTGGATCAGGGGTTTGAGAACTATAGGATTTACCATAAAATGTGGAGAACAAACCCATAAAATATGGGTCCGTAGAATATCATTTCATGGGCTGCACATGGCCCACGGGCCGCGGGTTTAAGAACCCAATCACAATTTTTTTGGTAAAACCGATAAAGGTTTGTAACCCTGTCTTTCTACCTTGGTTGTCACCTCCCTGTTCCATAAAGCAGAAACAACAATAAACGCTAATATGTGTTGTTTTTTTTTTTTTAATTCTCTTTTATTCCAGGCTCTGTATTCCATCCGTCGTGTGCTGCTGGCCCAGCACTCAGCTTTTCCAGTGTCAGGCGCCGATCTCTACGAGGAACTTCTAAGCTCCACAGCCATCATCTCCACAGGAAATCCCAGGTAAAAACAAATCTGCTGACATGGTTGAACGAGCAGCTTTGTCATCCTGGCACCCCAGGCACAGAGCAGTGGGCTCAGTGCCACCAGGCCTCAGGGGGCCTCCACACATGTACTCACTCTAAGTTATATTCCCCAAATACTGAATCCAACCACATACACCAGAACTGTGTTGAAACAAAGACATTATTTTGTGATAGTTGTTCTAATACTCTAATACCGTTGTTATTCTGATCAAAAAAATGGTCGACTATGCCAATCAGAAGATAGAATTTTGCCTATAAAAGATGTAAATAGTAGACGTGAGTGGGAAAAACAAAGTTTTACTTAAATATAAGGACGATATAAATACACAAATTACAAATATACTTATATAAAAGAAGCTAGAAGTAATGCTCTGGTCAAAAATAGTGATTTTCTACCACATATGTAAAATTGGGGGAAAAAAAATTGAAAATAAATTGATTGACCCAAATAGCTCTGATGAAAAAAGCTACAAATTGCTGATAAAAAATTAGCCTTTAGTTAAAAGGTAACAAAAAATCCAAAGAAATAATTTAACAAACCAAATGTATTATAATAATTAAGTAAATGTCTATACAAAGGCTGGCTTTGCCTGGCTGAGTGTTTACTTCTTCTATTGTTGGTCAAAACACAACTTGGCTTTTGCACAATCACAGGACAGTGTGAAATCAATAGAGTTGTACATTACCACAGATGTTTGCAAACACAATCCTCTGCATCAGTCCTTTTTTTTTTTGTCTACCTGGAATCCGAGCATCGTTAGAATCAAATTTGCATTGAACTGTGTCAGAGTTTGGCCGCCGTGGATAAAAATACAGCGGACAGGTCGACTCATTTGGAAACAGGCCATGTTCCTCCGTCCTCCCTCTGAAGAGTCGTTTTAACAGCTCAGCCTTGACTGCTCTCCTTATTTCTTTTCATTTTGGCAGCGCGTTCCTCGCAGCTCCTGCCTCCTGCCTCCTGCCCGCTGTGGAGAATAAACATGAGTGACACTGGCTGAGACACATTTTAGCAATAAATCCATATTCAAAAATGTTAATGTCTCGCCACTGTTAGCATCGAATGACCCAAATATTTATCTGTATCAATACAGACGGTTGGTTCCCTGTCAGGAGGCAATTGGCAAATAAATGGACTTTGACTGAAACCAAACAAACAAAAGATATTCGGTTCCCGAGCTGAATATATATATATATATATACACACACACACACATAATGTATGTATATACATGTGTATACATATACTTGTATATTCAAATATGTTTATATATATATATATACACATTTGCACGTGTGTGTGTATATACATGTGTGTGTGTATGTGTGTATATATTTGCATATATGTACATATATGTATATCAATTAATCAATCAAATTTTAATTATATAGCCAACATTTACAAATCAGATTTGTCACATAGGGCTTTACAGGGTAGGTAACAATATATAAATGTATATGTATATATACAGTATATACATATGTATATACTATGTATGTATGTACTGTATATATGCATATATATATATACATATATACACACATACACAACATATATGTGTGTGTATGTGTATATATGTACATATATACATATACGTATGTTTACATATACATACACACACACACGCATATATATATATATATATATATACATATATATATATATATATATGTAATTTTGGACTATTGGCAGACCAACACATTTGTTTGTATTGTAAAAAAGAATAAGAAGAAAAATTTGGCCCACTTTTGCGACACTGCAAAGCCTCCGCAGACAAAGAACAAAAAACAGGAAAAACTTAAAGAAACTAAATCAGTGTTTGGACAAAACCACCAAGACTGGTTCAGACTTCAGACCATCTGTGCGTCACGTCTTTAGATTTAACCTGCCACACTGAGACACAGCCCTGTAGTGAATGTGAGCTGGCAGCACAAAATGGAGTCACATCTCAACAGAAAAGCACAGCAGATAAATATTTCATTATTTTTTTTTTTTTTTGTAGCTGGTTGAAATATTCTCTGGCAGGGACAGAGTCGAGCAGCTCCGGGCAGAGTCGTGAAACCAGGCCACCGTCGTTTGGTTTTTATGGAACGTCTCTGTGTTCCTGTGTTAAAATCTCTGTTTGGTTGTAATGAACGAGCACAGGTGTTTACTTTAAGTGGTTTTCATGAATTAGTAATCGTGTTATATTAGTGATATGACTGTCTCTTATACACATCTAGATGTGTATAAGAGACAGGAATGAGAGAGCAGTATCTCTGTACAGAAATATAAACATGCAGGGTGTGGTGTGGTTGCAAATATATGAGATTAATTTTACTCAATTTACGGTGTTTTGAAATATTTTCCTACCTATAAAATCTTCCTACCTACACACAACAAGGATTTCTCAAGTCCACACAGCCTATAATTTTCTCCTACCAGACCGGTATACGAGGTTAGAACCTTGTATCAATGACTCTGCGCCATTTTGAGTTTATTGTTGTTGTCTTAACTGAGAAAATATTTCCTAATCAAATATAGTTGCATTATTGATGATAGAATCCTAGCCATTCTATTGGTCAGTTCTTTTGTTGATGTGGGTATGGATCAAGTGGAAGTAATAGACAGATGGGACCAAAAGGTAACATTTTTTCTCGGCGGCCCGGCACCAATTCACCCACGGACCGGTACCGGTCCCCGGCCCAGTGGTTGGGGACCACTGCCCAAGGGAAGATACAGTATGTTTTGATGGTGTGGCCGAACTAGTTAACATAAACTCCATTAGGATATATTGTACATCCTTGTTTCCTTCATTTTCATTTTCACACAGAGATGCTCTCAGGAATTTGACGTTTTAAAGTGAAATAAATACGAACGTCTGTGAATGGGAACAGGAGTATTTGTTTGTTGATCTCTGGAGCCAAAGAAACAGAGACCGAGCTGCAGGGCTGCATAAATATGAATAAGGAGTTTGTTTATCTTTAAATTATACAAAGCTCTGGCCATTTGAGCTGCTGAATTGAATAAAGTGCAGCGGCAAATGTCCATGATGTGTCCCCTTTAAATTATTATTACCCCCCCGGCCCCGGTTTGTTTGGCCACATATGGTGAATACTGGCGTGCAGTAATGTGTCCCAGCCTCCACAACAGAATCTCAGCCTCTCTCTGAGTCCAGTCCCACTCATCAAGCCGAGCTCTTCACGAGTGACTGCGACCCTGTGTTTTCATCAGCGGCTGCAACTCTCTCTTCCACCGATTCCACAAAAAGACTGGAATATTGTGGGCGTGTCCACACTTCACAATCAAACTGCAGCTGAGGATGAGGAGGGGAGTCTGACAATCACGGAGCTGGAGTGATGCTTCACCTTCAAGTTGGAAGGACTTGAAGTAAGGAAATGCAGATTTGACAGAGATGATGTCACCTGTTCCCATCTCCAGTCATTAATGAGGCTGTGGAGTTGGGATACATCTCTGTGGTTAGTTGTGGAAGACAAGACCAAGATGGACAAGACTTTTGAGTCCTTCAAAGCCGTCAACACCAACACCTCCATCACACAGTTCCATGGAAGGGGTAAATCTGTGTATTTGTTGGGGGGAGACAATTAACATTGACAAGACCAAAACCTTTAAAGACCTTCAAAACCTCAAAGACCTCTAAAACGTCTCTTTAGGAGAGACAATGATGGACAGGATCAGGAATGAGGTGATTAGAGGGACAACACAGACAGGAAGGTTTGGAGAAGACAGATTGAGATGGTTTGGACATGTCCAGAGGAGGGACAGTGGATACATGGTAGAAGAATGATCCTAAAGATGGAGCTACCAGGTAGGAGACAAAGAATTGATGAATGCAGTGATGGAGGACATGCGGAGAAAGTAAGACAAGATTTTAGTCTGACAGGAAAGCTGTTTTCCAACAATCTCCGCCTCAAAAACCAAACGGAGCTCGATGGGAAACTTTAATCGCCAAAAACCTTCACTTCAGCCTGCGTTCACCGAGTTCTCAAGGAAATTAATGGTGACGCAGTGATTTATTGCCAAAGTTTCTTTTACAGTGTGAACTAATAAAAAGAGCGGGTGCACCAGAGTGGGAGAGGTGGCGGGTAAATGAGCGGAGGTGTATGGATGTAGGGCTGAAGGGAAAGGAAAAAAAAAAAAAAAGAAAAATCATTTTCCCATAGATTCTGTGTAATACAACACTGAACCAGAAGGAGGCTGTGGATCAGGGTTTTGAGAACTATAGGATTTACCATAAAATGTGGAGAACAAATCTATGAAATATTATTATAAATTTAACTTTCACATCAAGGTGGGGGCCGCAAAATTTTGTTCCATGGGCCGCAAAGGGCCCAAGGGCCGTGAGTTTGAAACCCCTGGTGTAAACTAGGATTAATGATGTGTGAATTCATGAGGAAAATGGCAGAAGGTAGATGATAAATGTAACTTTATAGTATAATATTGACAAGTTCAGTTGGCGAGATTAAATTGTGAAACGTGCCGAATCCAGACCCCGTGCCTTAGTTTGCCCAGGTCTGGTTCAGTGTGTACTTGGATGCTGGGATGAAACAGTCTGTTGGATATGACTGTTTGTTCATTGAGGATCAAGGGTATTTGTTTATTTCAACAGTGAGGTGTTGCAGTCGTTGACCTGATGGGGGCAGCAGAATGAATCACAGATCTCTGGTGTTGGTCTCTGCTGTAGTTTGGAAAACGTCCATTCACTTAGAACAGGATTTTTAAGGGCAGAAGTTGTGTGTCGTAAATCTTTGAACGGCGCCTCCACAGGCGGCTCTGCTGCTCAGCGCTGCTGCCATAACGACCGTCCAGAGGACGGTGGTGTCCTGCTGGTTAAAGGATATTAAAAAAAATAATATTAGTAGTGATGAGTGAAAGTAAACTGTGGTTTAGATCAGTCTCTATGGACAAATGGACAAATGCAGCAGAAAAACATGGCAACCTGAAGGAATTCTTTGGAAAGTCTTAGTTTTTTCACATGTCCAGGCAAACTTACAGTTAGTTAAGAAGAAGCAGAGAAGAAGGGAGTGGAGCTGATTTGAGGACAACTTCAGATGTTTTCGGCTTGTCCCTATTTTCCAGGAGTTGCCACAGTGAAACAACCTTTTCCATCTAACCCTGTCCTCTCAATCTTCTTCTCTAACTCTAACTCCCTCCATGTCT
>JAFBJS010054587.1:75800-104441 GCA_016785265.1 Paraplagusia blochii | reverse complement strand
CATTGGTAGAAGAATGATCCTAGAGATGGAGCTACCAGGTAGGAGACAAAGAGGAGATTGATGGATGCAGAGAGGGAGGACATGGAGGTAGTTGGAGTTAGAGTTAAGGACACAGTGGACAGGGTGAGATGGAAATTGTTGACTCTGAGGTTGACCAATGAGACAAAAGAAGGAATTAAGCTGATGATTCCAAACCAAAATATTTTAAAAGTAACTTTTCAATGCACTTTTGTCGCAGAAAACTCCAGGTAAATGTCTACATAATAATTGTGATCAATGATGGTTTTCATGCATAAAAAATAAATGTTGCACATAAACGCACCCCCACCCAGAAAGAGAGATCCATGGTGAATACACACCTGCTCCAGGTCTCGCACCATGTCCTCCTGGTTAGCTCTGAAGATACGGCTGAAGAGCTTTACAATTTGCTTATCATTTAGGTTGTAGACACTTTTAACAACTCCTGGCAGAAGCAGTTTTATGGTCAGGTAGAGGTCTCCATGAAACTTATCTGTGAAGGCATGAAAAAAAAACACAATTTAGTCACAAAGGACATTTATCCTTCAGGCCTGGCTGTGTCAGATGTTAAGGAACACCCACCTCCACCCGAGCCTTTCTTTAGATATTTTTCAATGATCTGCGTCTTGGCGTTGTAGCCACTGATTTCTGCCACCATGGCGCAGAGTTTACGGAACTCCCTGAAGAGACAGTCCTTGTGCTGGGGGTCACACAGCTGACTGGACAGGGCGCTGCCTTGGGTGGCTTTCGCCGGCGGGGAGGAAAAGGGTGTGGCGGGGGTGGATGGGGAGGAGCTGCTGGAGGTGCCAGCCTTTGCAGCTGAATGAAGTGCAACATTAAAAGTTATGAGAGGTATTTGGCATGGCAAGAGCACACAGGGAAAGTCAAGGTGATTCAAGGTAATTCAAAGGCTCTGTGATTTTCCTGGCTTTTTTTAAAGGGTTTGTTTCATTTCTCAAATATTCCTAGCCTTTGTATTAGTTTAATTCTAAACGATTCAAAAGAATAACTTGACAAAGGCAATTGGGTTCAATGTGAATTAAAACAGATAAACCTAAATTCTACAAATCTCTCTGGACATTAGAAACAAACGCCCTGGACATAGCCAACCCTTCCGGCTTGATTACAAATCAAACCGTGCTCTGCCTTTTTTTAATTTAAGACTCCTTGAGTATTTATGCTCTTGTTTTTAAACTTTACCACTTCAATTCCACTTTCTTTTATTGTACCCACTCCTAAGTAATTAGGTCATAAAAAAAAAAGTATGAGTTCCATGTCTATTTTTTGCAGCGAAGACAATTTAAGCAGGACAATGTCACCAGTATTGTGAACGGAATCAATCACGAGCAACTGCTCCAGTGGCAGCCTTCAACATCAAGGCTCTTTAGCAGACAGATCAGACGGAGAGATAAAGTACCTCATCACATATTCAGACCATAATCAGTTGAGAAACTAAACACCCTTCCTTGTCAAACTTTAGATGATAGTTTTCCTAATTGTAAGAATAAATACTGTGATAGTTTATTAACCCAAAAAAATGTGATTATGTCCCAAAAAACTCACACAACATAAATTATTTATAATGTGTAGGTTAAATTGAACAATTTTCATACCTGTGAAGCCTGAGAATTTGCGCGGCGCGTTCATGGATGGATCGGCGGGAGGAGACATCAGTTTGCCTGTGGTGTTAAGTTTGGCTTGAACCTTTTTCTTCGGACTTGCATTCACTTTGGCCATCAGGTCTAGAAAAGGTTTTTTATAGTAGTTCAAATTCACAACAGATTGAAGTCACTGCTCAGCTCTATTACTTCTAACTCTAGGACAGTTCATCTACCACAGTGATGCCTACACCGTTTTAGGAAAATAAAAGTCTTGCACAAAATAAAACAACATTGAACAACAAAAAATGACCTGCTCATGTTTTGCCACCTTATTTCAGTTTGTCAATAAAGACACTATTTTGTGTCACATCAGTGAAACTGTATAAAAAGGATTCAGCAGTTGTACCTGATACATGTTTATTAATGAGCTCCTTGTCCTCGTCCTGCAGCTCTTCCCAGCCTTCCAGTTCTGTTATGTCTTCTATCTTCTTTGTTGTGGCACGTGCCCTTTCCAGCTTTTCAAACATGCATTTCACATGGTACCACTCTTTCATCTCTCCAGCAGATTCACTGAATGGGTTGGGAACAACTTTTCCGATACGCACTATTCCTTTGGCGATCTTGTCCTTGCATTTCTTACAGCCCGCTGTGCCACGTTTGGCATATTCCACAAGGAATCTCTGTTCCGCCATACTGGCCTCGTCTGAGAAGCTGTGATGTAGGAAGAACCAAGTACGTTGGGGAAGGAAGTGAAGGTTTTGTTTGTGGTAAACAACGGACAAATGGCACAATTTTCGATAGATTTTAGATGCATGTAAGAGTGGAGGTTGATGGTCAAGTAAGGAAAATCCAGGAGGGGATCTGAAAACTCTCCAGACTTGATGAGACCCTAAACGTGCTTCGAGACTTCTAAGGCCAAAGACAAACACGCAAAGAAGGCTCTGCATCCAATCCTGTTGTTGGGAAAATTAGAAACAACCTACAGAGAGATGAAGGAAATTAACTAGAAGCAAATCATTTGGCTTTTGTGAATAACATTCATAACAACAAACATTTAGGTGAAAAAATGAACCACATTTTATTTAAATACAGTTAAATTAGCCTTGAAGCTAAATGAACATTTTGACAATGTTTCTACCTACCTACCTTTTTACTTCTTCTTAGTTCTTAATAGTTATATGTCTCAGTGTATAAGTCAATATTTACTATGCTGATTATATCTCATTTTAATGACAAAAAAAATAATCCAACATAATTTCACCAAGATAATTGCTATATAATGTAAGGTTTATTTGCGATTTCGTGATGTCAGCAGAGAGAGGTTGTCTGACTTTTTATACATCAATACCACGTAAGCAGAGCTAATGAAACTCTGCAGAGACAGAGCAAATTGTCCCAAGACAGAATGAAATGTTATAATTACAGGGATGATTTCTAAAACATATATGACAGTTCAACCACTAGTGACGCGAGAATTACGCACGTTCTACGTGATCCTAAAAAAAAATCACAATGCAGAGTGACTAGCTTTAGCCACGCTACCCTGTGTTTTCCACCTCCGCTAAGTTAATCAAGTTCGCTACCAGCCCATACGTAAACATTCAGAAATAACTATAAATATACCAGTATTTCTGAGCATTTTGTGTGACCTACCTTAGAAAATATAGGCAATATCTTCTTTATAGTAGCTCATACTCAACCCTCATTGTTAATACACAACAGCAAAACGGATATCAAGTGCTAGGGAAAAATCAGTACTTCCGGTTAGTTTTTCTTCAAACTTAAGTGTATGTTTCTGTCAACACATACTTTCGCTTGATAAATTACGTTATAGTCATTTATACGAATATTTCTGCGTTTAAATTGAATACTAATACCAAGACCAACGAAATAGTTGCAAATAGCACAAGTACATTAGTTCTTGCAACTTTTTAAGATCCACCAAGACCGTGTTTGCTCTTTTTCCTTGTAGACCTTGGTTAACTTGACATAAAAAGGCGTTCGGCACAATCACGTGGCTATGACGAGACCGCCATCTGTTGGACTGGAGCACAAACCTTAAAAAATATAACACAAGCTATAAATATATTTTTTAAGTTATTTAAGTTGTTAATATGAATAGTATGATAAAAATAATAATAATAATAATAATAATAATAATAATAATAATAATAATAATATGAACAACAATAAAATGATAATATATGCGGTAGTAAATACAGATATAATTACTTATTTTAATTATTATTATTTTTATTATTATACCCAAGGAATTGCAGGGACACGACTGTTATTATACGTTATTCATTGTAATAATTGTCATCCTAAAACTGCTAAACGCTCCTCCGAGCGTCTACGGAATATGCGTAAACATCTGCTTTTCTCCACAGCAGAAGCGATCGGTTTCGAGCCTAACTACTACGGGAATCAGCGTTGGGCGGTCACTACGCAAATGCTGTGTACGCGGAGGGAGGCGGAGGTGGATAGAACGCAGTAGCAGAGATAGGTTAATATGTATTATTGACGTTATTACACAAGACCGCACTGAATTCTTTTCTCTCGGCCTCCCATGAACTAACGGTCGAAGAATGGGAAGGAGAGGACGCGGGGGATTAAAACCAAAAAGCCTGGTCGTGTCCGCGGACTCAGAGCGACTTTTGTTGGGTTTGAACGCCGTGTCCCGGAGGTTCTAGAGCTCCGAGCAGGCTAACAGCAGCACAGGCTAACTGAGAACCGTGGCCCTCAGCCTAACACCCAGTTAATATCTGCATTCGTATGCACAGGAAGAGAAAATGGTAAGATATGTAAGTCGATTGTTTTTTAAAAAGATGACATTTTAGTGTCTTTGTTGCATGACGTATAATACCACGTCTGTCACACTGCTGTTACACATATGGCTAGCTTGTTTATGCCACAGTGATGACTGCTGCTGTCACCTGCCACTGGACACAAGCCAAATATTGAAAAACTAAAAAATATCCACAGTTAAAACATGGTAGACCTTGCAGATTTATCTCTTCTATATATTCTGCATAACTCAACACTTTACATAGCAAAAAATTCACAATGCTTTAGTCAGAAAGATATTGTAAAATAACTTTATTCGATCCTATTTGTTAATAATAATGTGCGTTATAGCGCGTTAGGAACAGGGACTGGGTTATGGTGAGGTTGGGAAGCGGACTTGCACACAGCACGACATCGTCCCCCTGCACTGTTTACTGCTCACTGAGCTGATGGGTTAAAGTCGAAGCTCACAGTGAGGTGTTTTCCATGAAAATATTGTTGCCCAGGTCTCACATCTCCAACATAACACAGAACATGAGCCGTGAAAAGGATCTTCTTCTTCTCCTCTCGGCTTGTCCCTTTTTTCAGGTGTAACCACAGCAAGTCAACAATTTTCCATCTCCCCCTGTCCTCTGTGTCCTCAACTCTAACTTCTTATACACATCTAGATGTGTATAAGAGACAGCAGGTAGGTTAAGATCAAGTTCATCTCTAGGATCATTCTTCTACCAATGTATCCACTGTCCTTCCTCTGAACATGTCCAAACCATCTCAATCTGTCTTCTGTAGCTTTTTCTCCAAACTGTCCTGTCTGTGTTGTCCCTCTAATCACCTCACTCCTGATTCTGTCCATCCTTGTCTCTCCTAAAGAGAATCTCAGCATCTTTAACTCCTCCACCTCCAGCTCCTGTCTTCTGTCTATTCCTAGTGTCTCTAATCCATCCATCATGTCTGGTCTCACCACTGTCCTGTAAACCTTTCCCTTCTCCTTAGCTGACTCTCTTCTATCACAGATCACCCCTGACACTTTTCTCCATGTGGTCCATCCTACCTGTACTCTATTAGCAGTGAACATGTGTCTCTGTACATGGTTCTTGGCTTTTTAGGATAATGTCCTTATTATATACCCATGAAGTACAGGTCCACGTATGCCATGCAATGATAAATTATACATTACTCAGACTGAAATTCAGCTGCACCTACAAAATAAATGAAAGAACTCTGACACCATTTGTGTTCTTTTCAGTTTTGTCGCTGTGATGCTGATTGATTTGTTCCTTTGTCCTTGTTTGTGCAGGTGTTCCTCTTGAATCCTATAGAGAACCTGAGAAGCTACATCAACAACCGTCCACCGCTGGTCATTTTTATGATCAGTGTCAGCGCGTTGGCCATCGCCTTCCTGACTGTTGGTTATTTCTTTAAGATTAAGGAGATTAAATCTCCAGAGTTAACAGAGGTGAGTCACACACACACCGTCCCTTTGGATGAAATTAAATTCTGCCGCCTAATCTTTTTAAGTATCTCTTAGAGAAATGTGACTCGCCACTAATGGACAAGTTTCTGTTCCGCGAGGACATTTTTTTAATGTTTTATCCTGTTTACATCACACTAGTTCACTACACCATTAAAGTTCAATCTGGGAAAGTTTAGTTATTTATTTATATATTTTTTGCCTTTTTTTTGTTGTCATTATAAAATTGATTAATCACCCGGTGGCTCAGGATTAATCATGATTTATTGAAAAAAAAAATCTTATTAAGCAATTTGACAGTTACATCAATCAGGCTGCTGTAGACTTATTTTCCTGCTCCCAATAAGGCTGTTGTGACATATGCTGAGCATCTACCAGATGTTGAAGCCTCCACAAATGCACTTTGGGTGTTGTAATGTGTCATTTGTGTATTATACTGCATTCTGACCATGTGTTACGATGTGAGATGTGGGTAATTTCTAAAATAAGTAGTGACTTTATTCTGACCCGTCCTTTATGACATTATAACTAACATTTAATTGTACAGAGGACGGGTAAATACCCAGTCGGGCAGAACTGTACCTTATTGTTGTGTGTCTGTGTCAGGACTGGAACACTTTTCTTCTGCGCTTCAATGAGCTGGACTTTTGTGTGTCGGAGAATGAGACGATAAAACACGGTCTGAATGAGTCAACCACGCCCGAGAGCATGGTCGTGACCAGCGGCCAGGCACGATCTATCACCCAATCTCCGGTTCTGCTGGAGGACTCAGGCCCAATCAACATCTCCGTCCCCATCACCCTCACACTGGACCCCCAGCGTCCTTTTGGAGGATACTCTCGTAACCTCACCCATCTGTACGCCACGGTGTTGGGGCAGCAGGTTGGCCTTTCTGGTGAGTTTTACTCTTCTCTGCTTGTTTTATTTAGGGTTTTTTGGCCATTTTGAACAGGAACAACGCAAAGGTTTACAACAAAGGGTGTAGTGGGAAGAAGTTTTAAGTGAATACTGTACATCTGGCATGGTCATTTACTGCTGAACACAATTGTTGGTAGTTCATCTCTACTAGACCACGAATCATCACTGTCTATAATCCTTGGATCGGAGAAGTTGGATGGTGATACGTATCATTCATTTTGCATGCCACAGTGTATATACTGACAACAAAGTTATGAATATAATATAGGAGTCTCAAACTCCGTCAGTGTTCAATACAAAAGAAAAAAAAAATGCAATAAAAAAAATCAGTTTCCACTATGCAGCACTGAACCAGCATGAGACTGTGGATCAGGGTTTGAAGAATTATAGGAGATTTAACAAATCTGTAAAATATTATTATAAGTTAAACTTTCACATCAAGATGGGGGACGTAAAATATTGTTACGCAAGTTTGAGACCCCTGATATAATAACTAAGTAGATGTGAGCCATGGCTTCAGAGGTTGTTGACAGTGACAATTTTTATTTTAATTAAGAAAAAAATCCTCACCTGTTTTAAGGTTTTAAACGTTTTTTCTATATATATTTTTACTGCAGTTCATTTTTATTATTTGTCACAATCATATTATCTTATCAGACAATAGGACTCAATCTAAAAGTATGGAATTCAGTCTAGAGCTGTTGGCGATCGTCTCCAACTACTACTTTTTTTACCAGTATGTTTCTGTAGAGGGTGGACAAAGAGCTGCAATTAGTTTTGACTCAAAAACATAAGCCGGGGGAGGCACAGAAATGTGAGAGCTTGAAGGATTATTTACTCCCCCCTTCACAGACAGGAGGGTCCTGGTCTGCGGCACAGAGTTCACGTTCACATACACAAAACTTTATCCATAGGAACTCCCTCCACCACCTGTGAAATTGTAGTCAGAGTAATCTGCTCTCAGAGTATCTGTGTGTTTTCAGTGCTGATCAAATCACCCACGAGGCACAGTTGATGCCATGACAGGTTGAGCTGGGTTGGAATGAACACACAGTGGCAGCTTTGTCTTGCCATAATGCCTTTCCCTTACGGTAGTGCTATAGATTTCAGAGCTAAAAGCTGTAAGGTAAAAACAAATAGATCTGGTGTGGACCCTGTCGTGGCGTGGGCGGATCCTGGTCTTTTTGACCTCTCTAAGAACTGGTGCAACTCTACGCAGAGAAAAAGACCTTTATATTAGATTGTTGTATTTTTTTCACTGTTGACATATGCAAGATATTGTAACAGTTGATCCAGAGACCAAACCTTGACTACATAAGATAAAGTTCACTTACAACAAGAATACTTAATCCTTTGTAAGTAGTTCATGCAAAATACACCTCTCCTATTATGTATTTAGTATGTATTTCTACACAATGACAGGTGGCTATATATAATATATTCATGGGCTTTTCTTCAATTCCTGTGACAATATCAGGGTGTTATTCAACTAGACAGATAAGGAAAGCGCCACATTAAAGCAATAGTTATAACAGTAATACATTAGCTTTTATTGTCTCCTGGTGCCAACCTGGCCTTAAGGACTGTTATATTTTATCTTGTTTATTTATGTTTCATCTTCTCATTAGATTAAAACAGGTTTCACCTTCAAAGTTCTAAAACAAAACAGAATAGTTTACGTTTACTTTCCATTGTAACACCTGCTATTCCATTGTGTTAGATTGAAAAAAAAAAAATTAAACAAAGCTCAAGCACTAACAGAGTAAAGAGACACGTCAGAGCAAAGAGTTGACACAGCAGACAAAGGAGTGGCATCTGTCCTCTGGGTAACCAACCAACCAACCAACCAAATCAAACCTAGCTGTATTAAAACAAACAACAAGAGTACAATAAAATAATCACACGCTGTCACTCGCAGGTCACATGACTCTGCAGCAGACACCAGTGTTTACCAACTCCACCTTTTGGTAAGCAGCTTCTAATGAAGGTGTATAAATAAGTCCAAATTCTGAAGAAAAACTGCAACCTCAGCATTGACTTTTATGGGCGAAGAAAATGTAAATTAATTTGGTTCCATTTGTACAGGCGGATACTTTTTTTTAGTACTATTATTATCACGATTAAAAAGCAAGTTGTCATGGTCAACCTTGACCAATCCTTCTCTAAGTCAACATTTCAAAAACAGACAAACTTTCTGGATGTTACGACGATGAGACTGTTAGACAAATCCTTTGATTTATAAACAAGTGAGAAGAGAAATGGTGCAGATGGAGAAGCTGGGACTTTCACCAAGTCGGTGTCATAATAAAAATAATCTGTTGTGTTCATCTGTGTGTGTGTGTGTGTGTTTGCAGGCCGAGAAGCCCACGAAGAAATAAATATCACATTCACCCTGCCTGTGTCCTGGAACTCGGACGACTGCGTGCTGCACGGACACTGCGAGCAGGTGGTGTTCAGCACTTGCATGACCATCACAGCAGCCAGCAATATCTTCCCAGTCACAGTGTGAGTTGGACCATGTCCCAGACCCAGGGGAGGACACTTTGTGTCTCTGCCCAGTGTCTGGGTGATAACAAACTGAATTAAATACAGAAATTGAATGTTTTAGATCTTTACCAGTGTTGGGGAGGGGGGCGGTTCATCATTACAATGTTCAATCAAAGTAATTACAGTCCCTGAGGATATTGACTTGGAGGAGAAAATTAATGTGTAAGTTGGGTGAAAAGTAGTAAAAGAAAGTGCTGTTTGATCTGAGGATTTATTAGAGTGTAGTTTCTCTGGTGCCTTTCAGTGTCCTTAAAGATAAATTCAAAGCTGGTTGGAATTTTGTTTTTTATCCCATGATGTTGTTGGATGTGATTAGCTGTAAAAACCTTTTCTTTTCCTTTCAACTTTTTTCAGGGGTTGCCACAGCAAACCAACCATTTCCACTCTCCTACCTGGTAGCTCCATCTCTATGATCTTTCTTCTACCAATGTATCCACTGTCCCTATCCACTGTCCCCTCCTCTGAACATGTCCAACCTCAATCTGGCCTTTCTAGCTTTTTAGCTCTTTTGTCTTTAAGAAACTCTTGACGAACCAAACCCTGTTCTCCTCTACCCATGAACCTCCTCTATCTCCTCTAGCACTTGTTTCCTATGCTGAGATCCATTATGTAACCTTTGTATAAAAGTAAGTGTAAACACAGCAGACATTCACAGAACCTCGGGGACTAATCTTTTGATCCGTTTCCCTTTTGTGCGTCTGTTCTGCAGGGTTACATGTGCGTTTATCTGCACCGCACACATTGAGCTGATCCTACGACACACATCAATGTTTTGTTCTATTCTATTTGAGAACCGTGCGTCGGCACACATGTCCACTCCTGCATTGACGGAGGGCAGGGCTGGATACAAAAGTTATCACATGTTATAGTGCAAAGTCAGCATGTTTGCTGTTGGAGCAGAGAGTCACATAAAACAGCTGGAATCAGAGACAGATTGTAACCAAATCAAATCTTTTTTGGAGGGAAGCCAGCATTCAAGACCAGAGAGAAAACAAACTTAACCCTGTGTTTCCCTTACAGGCAGCCGCCACACTGCATACCAGAGACCTACACCAACGCCACCTCCTGGTACAAGGTGTTTACCACCGTCCGTGACTCGGACACCAAGTACAGTCAGGATTACAACCCGCTGTGGTGTTACAAGGGAGCAATCGGCAAAGTGTATCATGCACTCAACCCAAAACTGACCGTCATCGTCCCAGATGTGAGTCATAATACCGTTTCTGTAAATTTAATTTTTACATGATATTTAATGTTACAATGAAGTTTCATACACTTGTTTTTTTTTACCCGAATGTTGACTCGATTGGTCGCTTAAGATCCTAGCCTCAGATAAATATAAAGTAAGTGTTTATAAGGATATTTTATGGCAACTTTTGTGATTTCTTGGCTTTCTTAGCTTTTGCTGGTTCCAGGTCTTGCATTCCAAAATGACACTCACGTTGGACACAGGTGGCGCATTTATCAGTATTTCACCTTATTCCTAACCCATCTTTTCCCCAGGATGACCGCTCTCTCATCAATCTACATCTCATGCACACAAGCTACTTCCTGTTTGTGATGGTCATCACCCTGTTCTGCTATGCAGTCATCAAAGGGCGACCAGGCAAAGTACGACAAAGCAACAGTGACTTCTGCCCAGAGAAGGTACAACAGACACCAGCAGTGCTATATGACATCAACAGGTAGTTTAAATCCCAGTGTTGTTTCACCAGTGATTGGTTTCAGAGCTGAATCAAACACAATCACCTGTGATCTTATTTCTAATCCAGTGGTCCCCAACCACTGGGCCGGGGACCGGGACGTGGGTGAATTGGTGCCGGGCTGCAGTGAATTAACGTTTCCTTTTGGCCCCATCTGTCTGTTACTTCCACTTGATCCATACCCATATCAACAGAAGAACTGACCAATAGCATGGCTAGGATTCCATCATCAATAATGTAACTATATTTGATTAGGAAATATTTTCTCAGTGAAGACAACAACAATAAACTCAAAATGATGCAGAGTCATTGATACAAGATTCTAACTTTTATAATGGTAGCAGAAAGTTATAGGCTGGATGCACTTGAGAAACCCTTTTTGTACCCATGCACAGTTAGTTAGGGTAGGAAGATTTTATAGGTAGGAAAATATTTCAGAACCCCGGAAATTAATTTTTATTTAGGGGTATCTATCTGCCACAACGTAAAGACGGGTCTGTGAATAGTTCGAGACATTTAACCAGTCCATGGCGCAAAAAGGTTGGGGAACACTGGTCTAATCAACAAATAGCATGCGATCAACACTTCACTATTTAAACTTGTCAAACTAACACTCTTTTCTCTGGTCTCTTGCCTGCTTGATGAAAATGTTTGTTTTTTTAATCAAAGACCGATTTTACTCTTTAGAAGTGGGAGTATTTCAATAGCCTTACTATAAATGTGTGGTTTATTAAAGAGGAGGGTTTGATAACGACAGCTGAAATGCCTTTCCTCTTCATTTTATGGCAAAAATAAATATTTTATAGGTCCACTTACTGCCATTGCTTGTAAACAAGGGGAAACTGCCTTCGATTTTAATGGATGTGATTTTTATGAATAAATAAAATTAAATGAATCTTTGGCTCCTCCTTTTGGCCATTTTAATGAGATCCATAAAGTTTATTATTATTCCTAATCCATACATGCACATATAGACATAGATATATAGAGTGTGATGATCTTTCAATGATGCTTTTGTGCTGTTGAACTGCATGCAGTAACCTGACTCATTTCCTCTGTTGCAGGTGGCGCTGTCAGAGAGTTAAAATGATTTCGTCCAAAGGTTACGTCAGAACTTAACTATACATCCGGACAGAGTTGTAGGAAATCGGAGGAATATGATATTAAGAAGCTAGACAGCTAGTGAGCATACTACAGTACGAGGGACGAAGAGTAGCTCTGCGAATGTGTTCAACTCCCGCAATGTTGGATTTCTCCAACCAAAGATTTATAAGTGCCTGTATCTGTGCTGTAAATATTTCTAGGATTTTCTTTTTTAATTTCAGGATGATTTTTTTTATTATTATTATTTTGCCTGAAATCTTTGTGCCACGACTGGACATGCACTCATTTTCTTTCTACTTTTTTTTTTTTTTGCTTTTTTGATGAAGTCTTCAACATATTTGTACTTCACAGTGCGAAAGAGAAGTCAACTAGTACGGTGTTAAATCCATTAAGAAGATTGGATAAGATCAACCCAATGTGTGGATTAGACTGGATTAGGAGGGGAAACGCCCCTAAGTGTATATGTGGATTTTTGGATTTTTTTCCTACAGTACAAGAAAGTGGAAAAGGAATTCCAGGAACATCTCTGAAACAATGACGAGGTCAGGCTTTAGTCAACATCTGGAAGCAGCACCTGAATGTGCTGGAACACATGGGGATGAAAGGCCTGCACCAAAACTGAAAAAGACAAGACTCCACTAACGGATTGCATTTGAAAGCAACATTGGCCTTTAACAATCGATGCCAGGTTCAACCTCGTCTGTTTGCAACATTGTTGTTAAAAGAATGACGAAAAAAACCCTCATTATCTCTCATTCAAAACCTTCCACATTTAAAGCTGCATCGAGGAATGTAATGATATTATCGGTGACGTTCAAGCCTGATCTGTAGCATTAAAAGGCTCCGTGATGTGAAATTCACATGGATTTTCTTCTCTGATCTCTCGTTACTTACTAACTTGTGGTGTGAACATTTGTGCAAATGGTTTAACTGAGTCATTTCCAAGGGTAGAGAGGTTACACACTGCAGCTTTAAGGTTTCATCCTGCCCCTTTTTGTTGTTGGTTTTGATTTTGAAAGAGTTCTAACTCGCTTTACAGCACTTACACTGTTTCAATTTTCACATGTTATCTTGCCTTATCTGCAGTCTGATAAGTTCAACTGTTTCTGTTAATCAAACCAGGTTTATACATAAAAATATGTATAACTTCCTTCAAATTCCTTTTACACTAGGGAAAACAGAAGTCTGACTTCATTGTAAAAAGATAATATAAAAGTTAGCTTTTATTATGGTTATAAAATTAATATATTTATAATGTTATTACGTTTGTTTATTTTTCTCTATTAAAAAAAATGTGTAAAAAAAACACAGATGGCTTATGGATGTTAGTGAGTTTGTAAAATGTTTCCTGAGATCGATTTTAGGGAATTTTCTGGTTGACAGAAAGATTCGTTAACTTTAAATTTCAGCTTTAAGAGTTATTTTATTGCTCTTCTTGGTTTTTCCTTATTTAACCAGGTTTTTCTCACTGACAGTGAATTTGGGGCCTGGTGTTTGAGTTGATTCTGCAGGATCATTGAATTTGACAATCATTTTGTTTCTAGTCGTACATACATAAAAATAAGCATTTTAAGGAGCTTTAAAGCTGGCGTGTTTAAGTTAAAACTTTCAGGACTACAACAAATACTATGATAAAAAGGCAAATAAGAACAAAGCCAATAAATAGTTAGAGCTAAGATAGAAACAAAATAATGCACTAAGAAGTTACAGAGTCTTTAAGACGTGGGTGTCAAACTCAATTTCACAGTGGGCCACAATTAAAAACTGAAATAAAGTCACGGGCCAGACTGAATATTTTTTTTAAATAAACTGTAAATATGTTATTATATGCAGCGGCAGTGCTAGGGTCCCTTGCTGCTCCTAGCACAAGATTATTGGGGTTTTTTGACCAGGTCCTTTCCAGGTCCTAGTGATATTTTGATGTTTTTTACAGATCTACCACAAAAAAATAAAAACTAAATGCCTGTGCTGTATCAAAAACAATGCATCACTAATACTACAATTCCTACCAGTATATATATGGCCTATATACTGGTGGGCCATCTCTAGTACATATTTGATATAATCTGGCGGGCCAAATATAAATACACCTGATTTGGCTCCCGGGCCTGAGTTTGACACCTGTGCTTTAAGCCCAATACTGTTTAAAACAAGCTCAGCAGTTATCTTCAGATAAGCATAAAGATAATTTCAACATGTAACAGAAATTTTCCAACAATTATGGTCTTCTTAGCAGACAGGAAGTTGTCATAAAGACCATCATTGGACGCGCCTGCTTTAATGTCTTTGTGGAAAACAATAAACAAACTATAGAGTAACTATGAGTCTAAAGTAGGCCTTTAATAGTAAATGTTCTTTTTTTTTAATAGTTTCTGTAACTTGTAGTTCCACTCTGTTCAACCTTCTATTTCTATTTAAATACACATGGTTGTTGAATGTACTCTTTGACCTTAATAATGATCATTGAGCATGAGTGGAATTTTTTAACATGGTTTGAACTGATTCATATTTACATAAGGTTTATTCAATCATCTTGTCATGTAATTGTACCACTGTAAATAGATATACAGGTAGAAGTGCGTGTGTATTGTCAGTGGATGAGTGATTTTTTTTTCTTTTTTTGGTATAAAAAACGGTCTTCCTAATGCTAGATTTTTATTTAAAGTCATATTTGAGCATGTATGTGTTGCATTCACTGACACTGTTGCAAACGGTGATATAGCAGCTCCTACTGGGCGTTGGTGAAGCTTTAGAAAATGTAGATAAAAATGAAGGAGGTGATGTAATGTTGGGTCTTGTTAACCAGCATATTTGGCTCACTCCAAACCCTCAAATTAGTATCACCGCACTTCCAGCACCATGGGTTGTCTTTTGTTTTTACTATTTTCATATTTGCATATCTAACTGCTAAATGCCTTAACCTTTTTGCTGGTTTTGTTTATTCCCACGCCCTCTGAACCCATCACCCAGCTTTCCGAACTAGACTTTCAAAATGTAACTCCACTATAATCGCAATGCATTGGAGTATCAAAAACAGCAGAGGTCGCCATTTCACCTTTTTTAATTTCCTTTCTGTTATGTCTGCAGAGCTTACCGGCAACTATTAAAGCCAACTTCGTGCCTTCTGCACCGCCCAGCTACTCTTCCTCATACCCAACGTAGACCATAGTTTTAACGTTACCGTGGACGTCATCCAATCCATTCTTGTTTTTTTCTTTGGTGGAACTGCTGTAAATGGAATTTAAGTTGGAATAAACTCTTCAAAATGACAAACAAATGCACGATTCACTTCTTTTCTTGCTAACAACAATAGGCTAATTAGTATTTAACACCGTATTACCTAATTAAATGGTTTATATTCACTTGATACTTACAAAGAGTAACTCAATTGTCTTGCCAAATGTATGTATAAAACAGAAAATATATCAAAGGTGTTACATTAATCACCAATATTTACCGTAAATATGTTTCTTTTGCGTCGTTGACACTGTTCTCCACACTGAGACGTTACTTCCATAGATGATGTTTTCTTTTCTATCCACTAGGGGGCGGAGATGTCCGGTATGTGGAACACGAGAAAATTTATATATATCCTTCAACAAAACCAGAGTGATTTTAGCGATTCCCTTGTGTTTTTTAAGAAGCTGTGAGTAAAACAACTTTAAGTCTTAAATATATACTGTATATTTTTTTTAAATCGAGTTTTTGGCATTAGTCATCGGACGTACACTTTGGTAACAGTGTGGTTTCCATTTACAGCTCGAGGGAATTCCAGTAATCGATATTTGAACGGTTTAAAAGTTAACAGTCAGGTAAAATAAAACATTAAGTTTGAAATCATTTCATTTTTCTCAATTCTACACACAAAAGTTTCAGAGTTGAAGTTGAATTACCTCGGAAATGTCATAGTCGACTGTAGAAAGAGCACTCGGCGCCGAGAACTACGTCACTTCCTGTCAATCTTCGCTAATAAACAAAACTTTACTTCGAAGCATAATCTACAATAGAAGAATAACAGACCTATGCAGCTTTTCTGAGTGACACCTCTGTTGGGTAAAGTCTGGAGGTTTCATTTTTTTTATTTTATTATTCGTCCTAGCTTAGAGCTAATACCTGTCCTGTGCTGGAAAAAAATGGGTTTTAGAACTTAAATGTTGAAGGACAGGGACGGACTGTGGACACAGCAGAGGACTGAATAAAATCAAATTAATGGGCTGACAGGGCGCTGCAGGGTTGGTGAATTATTAATTCTCTTCCAACAAAGAGTTGGAAACTTGGCCTGAAATGTTAAATTGGCTCAGAGAAGTTGTATTTAAACTCCCACTCTTCATACAGAGTTAATGCTGTCTTTTTTCACAGATAACTTTTAAAGAGAGGGGGATTTAAAAAAACCTCCATTGTGTCCCATGTTACAGTGGATTCCAACAGTAAGTATGTCGTATTCAGGCCTCTGGCTTTAATTCTGTTTCGTTCGAAAGCACAAAGAAAGAACCCCTGTCCTTCTGTCTGTGTATTAAACTGACCAGGAGTCACCTTGGTGTGTGCACTAGTTTTCAAGAGGCTTCATAAAGCTGATTAAATGGTAAAATGTGATTTAGTGCAGCGGTCAACCGTTGGATTGACAAGAACGCAACAGGAAATGAGAGTTAGGTCTTTGGAAAGACAATAGCCTTAAATCAGGTCACGTTCCGAAACATTCAGTCACAACAGTCTGGACCAGCAGCTGCAAACAGATGGTTGATGATGACTTTGAAATCTGCAGGAGGTAATCAGCAGTCAGCCTGCAAACGAAGGAGAAAAACAAACATACAACAACAACATAAAATCCTGGTCAATTTTTATATATATCTGAGAAACACAAACATCTGTTTCATTGCAAACATGGGAGGGATGAGAACTCTTTTACCTTCAGATGGAATAAACCAGTGGTTCTCCACTGGTCTGGGTTCTGGACAAACCATCGCTCCTTAATGACAAGCTGCAAACCCACTTTCAACTTTTCTCACTTATTTAATATAACGTTCAGTAACAGTTTAATCACAGATATCACTTCATCCTCTTATCCGTCACCAGATCAAAGAGCCAGCAGTCTCCACGACTGCCACCCAAATCACACTGCGCCATGCTGCGAACCTTCTGGAGGTTTGTGAAGCCACTGGAAGTTGTGCCATGCGTAGAGCACCTCAGTAGCAACCTGGCAGCTGGTGGATTAGAACCTGAAGCATGCCAATGCCACCAAAAATATATATATCATAAAAAAAGAGGATTTATTATTGCCCCAGCAGACTCACTGGAAATGGGTCCTTGACCAACATTTGGGTCACGACCCAGTAGTTGAGCAACACTGGAATAACACCTTCACTTCTCGTCAATATTCTCCAGCATGTGAAAGTGAAATGAGATGTTACTGCAGCGACCTGTTAGCCCAACGTTGCTCAGGGATTCATTAGTTTCTGTGTTTTCCCTGCTGCTCCTCCGGTGTTATCCTGGCTCACTGATTATTGCAGATAATTTACCTGGTGTTATCTGGGGGAAATAGACTGACGAGAAGCTCAGAATGTTGATGAGAAAACATCTGAAACCTTCTTCAGCAGGAGTCATGGGTGTGTTTCAGATCATGGTCTTTAAAAGCTGATTAAAAAACAAATAAACAAAAAAGTTGAAAAAGCTGCCTGTGTGTCTGTTGCCTAAAGCGGACGCCAGGGGGAGATGTATCCTCTCTATCACTTAAGATTGCTGCTGATTGAAAGTGATGCCAGAGGTTAAGGGCTTTTTAGCAGATCTGCAGGGAAAGAACCTCCAGGGAGATGGAGCCACTCTGTTACTAAATGTGAGCTGCAGGAGGGCAGCTGGAATATTGAAAACAGACCAAATGATAACGTCGGCTATTTTGAATTTCAGATTTTCAGCTGCATGCTGGTCTCTGCAGTGGAGACCAGTCCATTTGTATTTTTGTCAGAAAGAAAGAATCTTTATACATATTCTTTTCTGTAGAGTTGGAGAATGAGTGGAAAACATTGGATATTATATTATATTACTGATTAATTACCCCAACATAGATTGGTGGACACATCTAAACAAATTAATTAAGTAAAGAAACAGATACGTTAGACCAGTTTTTCTCAACCATTTTGGCGCCTCGGACCAGCTAAATGTCTATTTTCATGGAATGGTTGTTAAATTGTGGCAGATGAATAATTAGCCAATTAGCTTAATTACATTTCCAGTGGTTTTGAAATATTTTCCTACCTATAAAATTTTCCTACCTGACAAGGATTTGTTGTGCCCATGCACATAGCCTATAATTTTCTGCTACCAGACCGGTATAAAAAGTTAGAATCTTGTATCAGTGACTCTGTGTCATTTTGAATTTATTGTTGTTGTTGTCTCGGAAAATATTTCTTAATCAAATATAGTTGCATTATCGATGATGGAATCCTAGCCATTCTATTGGTCAGTTCTTTTGTTGATATGGGTATGGATCAAGTGGAAGTAATAGACAGATGGGGCCAAAAGGAAACATTATTCTCTGCGGCCTCTTATCTGTTTCCAGGTCGTGGAGGCAACAGTCTCCATGATTGTCACCCAAATCACACTGCACCATACTGTGAGCCTTCCTGCAGGAATTGAATCCACTGGAAATCAAAGGTAAATATATACGTAAATCATATAATGACTATAGGAGTTAAAGATGCTGAGATTCTCTTTAGGAGAGACGAGGATGGACAGGATCAGGAATGAGGTGATTAGATGGACAACACAGACAGGTTCGGAGAAAAGGCTAGAGAAGACAGATTGAGATGGTTTGGACATGTTCAGAGGAGGGACAGTGGATACATTGGTAGAAGAATGATCCTAGAGGTGGAGCTGCCAGGTACGAAGAGGAAGGCCAAAGAGAAGATTGATGGATGCAGTGACGGAGGACATGGAGATGAGTTGACGATGAGTTGACGATACAGAGAGGGATTGAAATTGTTGACTCGCTGTGGCAACCAATGAAAAAGCGAAAGAAGAAGATATAATGAATATCTTGCTGCTTCTACAATGGTTTTACTGACTTCCTCTCTGATTTCTCACCCTTCCTCACTCCACTCCACTCCATTCCGTCTGATCATAGTTGCCATCAAGTGAAGATGAGCTGCAGCATCAGGTCTATGTATCAACTGGCTGATTGTTTTCTCTGTCCTCATGCTCTCAGTGGTATTAGATTCCTCAGACAGATCCGTTGGTGGGCGTATCCCACTCTGCTGTCTGTGAAATCTGAATTAAACATCATCTCAGGTGAGAGAGAGAGAGTTTTCATGCAGAGAGCGAGAAGGAGAGAGAGAGACTCCATCATAGACATGAACCACCAATGCAAATCACCAGTTAACGGCTCATTGTCCAGGTCATTTAGGCGTCACTGGAACACCACACACACTCATGTGCATACACACATGGATGACCTGCACGTGGAGAGCTGGAGAGACAGAGTCTGGCTCTTTCCCTCCTACTGACAGATGGATGAGGTTAATATCATAATTAAGCACTTCAGCCTGACGGTTCCTGTTTACCAGTGGGTTGCTAGGCAGTGACATCAGCTGATCCCTCCCCTCCATCCTCCCTCCCTCCCTGTCTCGCTCTCTTTCTCTCTCTCTCTCTCTATTTTCCTCTCTAATCCCTTCCCTCGCTGACACTCACACACTTATTCCACCACTCTCTGTGTCTCCGACAGACGAGCGGCACAGACTGAGGAGGTGCAGAGGAAGAGGAGGAGGACGGACCCAGGGGGAGGTCGTAGTTGCAAGAGTGCACGCAGGTGTGTGAGAGTGTGTGTGTCAAACAGCATGGTCAGAGTCTGAGGACTGAAAGACGCAACAGCATCAGAGGAATCCACAGATGTCCATGTAGACCTGAGTGTTGACACCCTCAGACCACCTCCTCAACCCCAGCACCAGAGGAGGACTTGGCTTTTACTTTTTTCTTGTCTTCTCACTGGATTTTGGAGTAGGCTCCGGGCTGGACCGCATGCATGACACAACGCAAAGGCGCGAAACCCACCATCAGCATCCAGGAGCACATGGCCATTGACGTGTGCCCTGGACCCATCCAGCCCATCAAGCAGATCTCAGACTACTTCCCCCGGTACCCACGGGGCCTCCCCCCTACTGCTACTGCTGTGCCCCAACAGCACCACCAACCACCGGCAGGCCAAACAGGGTCCCAGCGCTCCACCCTCCCTCCTTCCTCTTCCTCTACTGCTGAAGATGAACGACCCAGTGAAGACCACCCGGACCGGGTGTTTGCCGGCGCGTCCGGCCCGGCCGCTTCCTCCGTCTCGCCACAGGCCACCCGGAGGGACGAGGAGCCGGACGTCGAGGCGTACGATTCAGACGACTCGAGTGAGTGCTAACCCCGTGAAGATGTTTCCTCCCCGACCACCTCCACCTCCACCTTTATTCCTGTCATTACTGCGTCTCCATCTTTCTCACTGGTTGCCAGGCATCTCCTCCTGCCGTGCGCCTTTTTTTTTTTCCCTCTCACCTTTTCTCTTCCTGCCTCCACCGTCTTTCTCTCTCTGTCACCAACTGGCTCCTCCAGCCTGTCTGTATGTGCACGTGGTATGTACGTATAAATGTGTGTCTGTGCTGCAGTGAACTCTTAAGAGCTGACGAGACGGCCAACTGTTGCTGCTGTAGAGAGGAGAAGGCTCTTCCTCCCTCCCTCCCTCCCTCCTCCTCCTACTCTTCCTCTCTCCTCCTGCTGCTCCTCTTCTCTGGAAGGACAATATGTGTGATTCAATTTTGCGTGCGTTCCATCAGCCAGTGCTCATGGACTGTTGATTCCCTGAGCTTCAATCATCCTCAGAGGACGTTCGCCATCTAATCACTCAGTTCACATCAAACAGTCCATGGCTTCTTGGCATTGGTCGCAGCTTGTCTTCTCTCAGCTGTCTGACGGTCTGACCACATCAGTAATACGGTCAAGTTCTACCTGCGCCCCTGTCTTGGTCGCCTTGTTGATTTTTCCAATTAGAGGTCCTTGTCAAATGTCACGTGAGATGTTTGCTGTGCTGAATACAAATCGTCGGCAATTAGAGTAATTAAAGGAAAACACCTCTTATCGCTTCGTCACGTGACTCCGAGCTTCCACATCATTTTTTCTAAACATCATTATCTCTGTTTTTTTTTTTCTGACACAAAGTCTTTTTATAGTCCTTGTCAAATGTCATGCACCACGTTTGCATTTTTGAATACCAATGATGAGCCATTAAAGCACGAGTGTTAGACTGGAGTCTTGTAAAAACAAAGTCTGGATCCAAAGGCGATGACACAGGGCAACAGTGATAACGAAAGTAAACTCAGTTTATTCCGAATAACTCGGATGGGAAAAAATAATAAACAATTCAAAGTTCTTCTTAAAGTTCGTTGTGATGTCCGTGCTCCTCCGTGGTGTCAGTAATTACTCCAGTGACTTCCGTGAATATCCCAAAATAAACCCTCAAGGAAACTCCACTCCTCCGTGAACCGGTAAACCCAACAATCCTGATCGGAACACAAAAGACACGTTAGCGAGATCAAATTTGCAATAGCTTCGTACTGATTACACATGAGACTCGACCTGGACCGTAGTGAAACAACGTTCTGGCGCTGACTTCCTGAAGAGGCGGTGTTTAAATGCATCCTCCCTCTGATGAGCGAATCAATCACAGGTGTTGCTCCATTCAGGAAATGTGCGCCTAAAAGGGAAAGTAACACACTCCAAGCACACATCCTCTTGACAGAAACACACATCCAACCATACAACAAAATACAAATAGACCCCCCCATCCTTCGGGTCTAACAACGAGGGCCCGGGGTTGATAATGTGACGGTGTCCAGGGGCCAATCGCTGCTCCTCTGATAATTAACATAGTAATTAAGTTTCACACTGACGTGACGTTTTTTGAACCTATTTATCCCATGCATAATAAATGTCTGTGTTTAATGAAATTCAAGTTCAATATTTGGAGGAAAATCACGTCAAACCACAAAAAACTGAATAGAACGCGATACACAACCAACAAACTAGTGATAAACATGTTGCAACCCCTGCACAATAAAATATATAAGATATTTATTATTGACGCTCCGATGTTATCGACCCATTGTTAACATAATTACATAATACTGGTTAGATTGAATCCGATATCCCTCCTATAATGCAATGCCCCTGTTTTGTCAAATGTGATGGATTCCCAGATCGGGTCCTGTGATATTTACCTCAGTATTTGGAAAACAGCAGAAGTTAATATTGGACATTCCTAATATTAATTATAACAGGTTCCAATTAAAACAATTAGAAATTAAGTGGAAAAAGCCCTTAAAAAATTAAGATGCAAAATAAGAGCAGCATAAGTACCAGCAGCGATAGGACAAAATAATAAACCATTACAGTAAAAGTAGGCTAATTGTCAATTTTGAGAAAGACCATGATCCAAAGTGACCGACATTTATTTTTCAATAATCCAATTTCATTGTTTTTTTCATTAACCCTCCTATGAAGTGCCAAAATAAAAAGAAAAACAGACCCGTCCAACTCTTCCTAGTGCCAACAGCAGCCCCAGGGCCTTACTTTGAACATGCTAAAATCTGCTACACCAGTGTTCCCCAACCTTTTTCGCGCCACGGATCGGTTAAATGTTTTGTACTATTTTTACGGACCAGCAGTTGTGACAGATAAATACCCGTTAATAGAATTTAATTTCCAGTGTTCTGAAATATTTTCCTACCTATAAAATCTTCCTACCCAAATTAACTGTGCATAGGCACGAGGATTTCTCAAATGCACACAGCCTATAACTTTCTGCTACCAGAACCGTCTAAAAAGTTAGAATCCTGTATCAATGACTCTGCGTCATTTTGAGTTTATTGTTGTTGTCTTCACTGAGAAAATATATTCCTAGTCAAATATAGTTGCATTATTTTTGATGGAATCCTAGCCATTCTATTGGTCAATTCCTTTGTTGAGTATGGATCAAGTGGAAGTAATAGACAGATGGAGCCAAAAGGAAACATTATTTCTCCGCGGCCCGGCACCAATTCACCCACGGACCGGTACCGGTCCCGGCCCAGGGGTTGGGCACCACCTTGCCACACTATTTCCCCATGAAGTTTCTTTTCACCAAAAGGACTTCTTCATGTTTTTTTGTGTTTTTTCCCTCCATGAAATTGGCTGAAACTCAGCGTCACTCTGAGCAACATGTTGCTCACAGTGTGCACAAAAAACAGTGAAAACACTTGAGCAGTGAGTCGGCAGTCGACTCCAACAGCAACACTCCCTTCTCCTCCCCCGTGCTCCTCCTTCACTGCTGCGCACCACAGACTTGTGACGGCAGGTTAACGTGTGACAGCAGTGCAGCTTCCCTGAGAGTTAATCCATGCAGAGCAGCACTGAAGAGGGAAGGGAAGAGGGAACGGAGGGATGGAGGCAGAGCTTAGAGCATCTATAATCCAGACCTGGTCAGTGAGGATGACAGGACAATGGGGGCAGGGAAAGATGAGAGCGTAGATGCTGGTACAGAGAGTGGTGAGATACGAGGCAGATTCTTCTCTGGTGGTTCTATTCAGTATTCAAGATATTTTATTCCCCCGTGTCCCCAGGGACATGTTAGATCTAAGACTCATCTTTTCACTCCTTTTGTTTATAAGGAGAAACAGGAATTGATTCAAGAGAACTATTACACTAAATAAGACAGTTTTGATCGTGATGAACACTTAATCTGTCCGTTTGATGGACTACCCTACTCCATCCGTCCATCTTCATCCATTTATCCGTTACCCAGGCGTGGGGGCAGCAATCCCCACATGGACACTTAAGTCTCACTGCACTTTATACATTTAGTAACGATGGTACAAAAAGATGAGTCCAACAGAACGATGTTCCAAAGTCTCTGATCGAATTTCCAGAGAGATCATTTTTCCAGAAAAACCAATATAATATCCACGATAAAGGCATATTGTGTATGCAGCGTTGTGCTTTCCACTGACACTAATACCGTTCTATGCTGCCTATACATTTGTCTGCTACCAATTATTTTGCAGATTCAACAGACCACACGTGAATCTGCGGTTGCTCGTCTTGTATTACCACAGCGGGCAGATAGGGAGGAAACATGATCTACTGATGGCTGTGATATTAAAACACGCACTGACATCTGTAGTGTTCGACAACCACAGGAAATGGTGTCCTGTACCTGTAGCTCTAATGTGCAGCCAATCATAGCAGTGATAGATTAAGACGGACAACGAGGAGTCTATTAGCCATAGGGGCCACTTCTGTGGCCAGTTGCTGGGTAAGACCAATGCCTTATGTGAACTTGGGGACTGAAAAACAGTGTGAGAAATGTGTGATTGAAATTGTGAAGCGTGTTGTCCATTAAGATAAGAGAGACAGAGAGAAAAAAAAGGCTTCTTTGTAAAGTGCAGTCCATTTGCGGCTGCCTGCTATTTTCAAGTAAAAGCGAGGAGTTCAATTTACATCAAGAGACTCGTCTTCTAACAGCGGGTCAAACTTTCACAGTCATCTGCCCAAAAAAATGTCTGCACACTTTTACCTCATTTATTCCACTCATGGTGAGAGAGAGAAAAGACGACCTGCGCTTTTAACCTCCTCTTCAATCAATCTCAACTTCAGCAGGACGTCATTAGTGCAAAACAAAGCTGAAGTTGATGAAATGTGTCCAACATGGAACTGTATCTCGCAGTATTAAAAAGCCCCAGAGGAGAAGCTGGGAAACTGAAGAAATAAAGCCAGGTAATAAGTTATAAAAAAAAAAAAAAATCTTTGAGTGCCTTTGCTTAAATCTTGCCCTGCTGGAAATCTTTGGTGCAAGATGGTGAGTCACAAAAGCAAAGACTGACGAACAAATGAGATCTGATCAATATTTCTTTCCTTCAAAAGAGCGATTTTCAGTCACTGTATTTCTGAGAAAGTGTCGCAGAATCAACTCACGTTTCCCCGTCCTTCTATCAAACCAGTCCAGGAATAGGCCACACATACAGACAGTAAATCACCTGTGGTGTTGGAGAGCTTTACCTCAGCCCTCGAGCTACAGAAGGCTTTTCTTCCTCACAGCTTTGTTTCTTCTGCCTAATCTTCTTGCTGTGAAAACTCCCTTTTGAAGTAGCAGCGAGAGTAGTGTCTTGGGAACACTTATCAGCAGCTAGCCACTTGTTACACCTACATTTGTATACAGACAACATACATATATATTGTCTTCCTTGTTAGTCAGTCCCACATGGTCTAGCGAGGGATTCCCGGCTTTTTCCCAGGCAACATGGGTTTATATATTATATTTTTTTGTCATAAATAGAGATAAATAATCTATATTAGGCATCTAATGTCTTTTTTCTCAAGGGCTTTATCATCTTTCTGTTGTAGGGAGTTATGATCTTATTGGACCTGTACCAAGGCCTGAGTTATTTTAGGTACAAGATAAGCAACTAATTTGATTGGGTCTTCAACTAGCGTTGATATGAACACCAATATTACTAAATTTAGTCTGAATTTCTATAGACGCATATGCGGTGTCATAGTTTACCGGTTAGCATGGCCCTAAAATCCAACCAAGATCGGAATGGTGCCTCTTGTGGCAGCCTGTGTTAGGTGCGAAAATCCAATAAAATAGATACAAAATCATTTATTTTGTTTTATTAATGTTGGGTGGCAGTGGTGGCTTAGCGATTAAGAGAGGGACCTTGGCTTTGCAAGGGTCCAGGTTCGAGTCCACCAGCTGCCAGGTTGCCACTGTGGTGCTCCGAGCATAGCAACGTCCTGAACCTTATAACTTCCAATAGGCTCACTGCAGGCACGATGGCCCAAAGTGGGGTTTGCGTGGCAGATGTTGAGACTGCTGACTTTGCATCCTAGCAACAGATAAGAGGATGTGGATGAATGGCTGAATAGTTTTTTACTCAAAAAACATGAGGGTCCCTAATATTCTGCTGAATCCTTCATAGAGGTCCACTAGATGCCACCATTTTTCATACTCTATGCTAAGGGTATAAAAGATACCATGAATACGTCGTACAGAAACAGAGGAAGTGTCTGCGTTCTGTTGTTTGTCATTTAAAAGAACCAGTGCTGCCCCAAATTGGCTGCTGAACCTCCTGCGGGACTTGATCCAGTAACTGCCTGCATCCCCCAGAGAAGGTGTGGCGATGATATGGCGTATTCCCCTGTGAGCCAATATCACCCAGGGACGCTTTAGTCTTGGTGAAAGATCCTGCTGCTCAAATCTGCATAATAGCAACACTTTCCTGATCTGTTGTGACTAAGTGTTGACTTTAATTGAAATGGAAAAGTGCATCATCACCTCCCGCAGCTCGGAGAGGTGTTTGTTTAAGACCAATCAGACAGCCAGACCACTTCCACATCCCATAATGCCTGTTTACGATCAAAGACGGAACAAACAGGGAGAGTCTGAGCTCCGGTGTGTTTGAGAGATAAACCACGCAGCTGTATTTGTCAACGGCAGCCATGGGTTTGGTTGGTCGGTAGATTTATGCACGCGCACCTTTTCCCCTGGGATTTTTCCTCCGTCAGTTTGGCCCCTGTTTCCTCCAGACCAACAGGCAAAGCCACAGTTTTCCAGTCATTGAAGGCAGGCGGATCAGAGATAAAAATAAAAATGGAACATCAGAAAAACGGAATTTGTTTAGTTACAATTTAGCCAATGGTTAGCGCTCCAACAAAACTTTCAGACACATTACTCCTGATGGAGCCCAGCTGTACATTCTAACACTATGTTTCTGTCAATGACATCAAACTTCTTTGACTTGCGATCTTTAAAAAAAAAAATTAAATTAGAAATACTTTACAGCAGGGTTTGGGAACCTTTTCGTCAGAAAAAGCCAAAAAAAATGGAAAAAATGGAAACTTGTGTAATTTTTACTATAAAAATGAATAAATGTCTGAATTTTCGACAGCCTTTTTCTAATAGTGTCATTATACTGAATCTACCAGATAAAATACTTCTTTACCTTTAGATCTCTGTGCATGGTTTTGCACATTTTTACTTATTTTTTCCCTTTTTTACACAGAAAAGATGACCTACTGATGATTTTACCGTGATTATTCAACAGAATGCAAAAAATGTATGGAGCAGTAACAAATGCACAAAAAAACGGGCCATACCTGTAGGTTCCCCTGCTTTAGAGTTCTTTTTTGTTTTGTTTTTTTAGCTGAGCCTCTGCAATTCTCTGACCCTTCTGTGTACCACTATTATATAGGTGCCTTCAGAGCAGTAAAGGGGAACAAAATCCATCCAACAAGGTTGAAAATACCAGGCAGAAATCGGCTGAGTACTTGATTTTTTACTGTATGGTTGAGCTGCGGTCAAATTCCATTTGTGGCAGCAGCAGCAGGGAGTGACTTTTCCCCAACCAAGTTCTGATAAAAGCCACTCACTACACCTGCTCTGCAGTGACACAGTCACACAACATTAACAACAGTCGATGAAACAACTGGAAAAAATCACGCTGGGATTTTTCCCCCTGAAAACACCAAAAATCGCGGTACTATTAAACATGTTTTCAACAGGTGGAGCCAGATGTGAATGTCCCTCTGTTTCCCAGACTGCTGCACGTGTAAATAAGCAGTGATTACTAAAATGCCATCTCCCTTTATAATGAGATAATGCATGTGGGTGGTACGGTGGTTAGCGGCAATGACTCACAGCACTGCTGCTGCTGCTGCTGCTGCCTCTGGGCTCAGACCCTGTGGCACGCTGCCATGAACCACTAATGTTCCAGAATTATGGAGAACTTTTCCACTACAGGGTTGGATCCCATTTTTTTTTTTCCTTATTTTGTTCAATTTTAAGTTTTTGTCTCAGTATTTGGTTTCATGCTGTATGTATGTAAGTAACTTCTGTTGGTTTGGTCTCAACTGTTGTTGTCTTTTAGCCATATTTAGACGTTTGCTGCTAAATAATATGGTATTGCTCTTTATTTTGTGGCTGTGCTTTGAATTTTTTTACTACAGTGGAACTTTGAGATACAAATATTTTGAGGTACAAGCAAAATTTTTCTTATCTCCGGAATGTTCTCTCTATTTCGTCCATTATCGCTCAGAATAGTTGTGTAGGAGAGTGAATGGAAAGGACATCAGTGGAACTTTCGTTCGTTACATTCTGTTGTTAGCTAAAATAAAGGAGTTTTTTTCAAGAGCAGTGGTTCCCAACCACTGGGTGGGGGACCGGTACCGGTCCGTGGATGAATTGGCCGCAGAGAAATAATGTTTCCTTTTGGCTCCATCTGTCTATTACTTCCTCTTGATCCATACCCATATCAACAAAAGAACTGACCAATAGAATGGCTAGGATTCCATCATCAATAATGCAACTATATTTGATGAGGAAATATTTTCTCAGTGAAGACAACAACAACAACAACAACAACAACAAGATACTGACCTTGTATACCAGTCTGGTAGCAGAAAATTATAGGCTGGGTCCACTTAAAAAAATCCC
>JAFBJS010054587.1:61162-72817 GCA_016785265.1 Paraplagusia blochii | reverse complement strand
GAGTGGAGTCAGGATGGAACAACTGGAGAAAAGAGTCAGGAGTGATCTGTGATAGAAGAGAGTCAGCTTAATGTAAGGGAAAGGTTTAGAGGACATTTGTGGGACCAGCCATGATGGATGGATTAGAGACACTAGGAATAGGTAGAAGACAGGAGACAGAGCCGGAGGTGGAGGAGTTAAAGATGCTGAGGTTCTCTTTAGGAGAGACAAGGATGGACAGGATCAGGAATGAGGTGATTAGAGGGACAACACAGACAGGAAGGTTTGGACGAAAAAGCTGGAGAAGACAGATTGAGATGGTTTGGACATGTCCAGAGGAGGGACAGTGGATACATTGGTAGAAGAATGATCCTAGAGATGGAGCTACCAGGTAGGAGACAAAGAGGAGATTGGTGGATGCAGTGAGGGAGGACATGGAGTTGGAGTTAGAGTAGAAGATACAGAGGACAGAGGGAGATGGAAAATGTTGACTCGCTGCAACCCCTGAAAGAGGAATAAGCCGAAAGAAGGTGTATCTTCAATTAAATTTTTACAACTTTTATTTGTTCTCGTTGAAGAGTACATGAACATTAAAAGCACGATCTAAACATTATTAAGAAACAAACCAATCTCTTCTCTTCTGAGCAGATTACATTTTTCCAAGATGCCCTGATGTGAAGAGACTGTTATTCTAAGGTTCAATTGCTTGAAGAATGATTCAGTTTCCATCCAAACCAGACACTGAATGAGACTGAGAGGCTGTGTGAGTGTGAGAGAGTACATTATGACATGACAGATTTGGTTTGGGTTAAATTACACTATCAAATTGCAGAGCAGCTGCTCTGATTTCAACCTGGCAATGGTTGCCTGCCTCATTTGAGAGATTGGGGTGAAAGTAATGTCACCCAATTGCAAATCAACCACTTCTGACTCTGTCGTCTGACATTTAATTGTCACGTTGCGCTTTGAAAAGCTCATTCTGTATGCAGGCTCCGGTATTCTCAAAGAGCAGGATGGAGAAAAGAAACCTTTTTATTTATTGAGAACATGGTTTAACTGTACGACATCCTTAAACTTCAACTCTTCCATCACAATGAAGGTGAACTTCAATAGGCTTGTGTGATGTAAATTTGAAGTCCTGGCTGAAATATATTTTCCCTGCAGTAAACAGTATTGGCATCTTTAAGTGGAATATAAATCTTGGCAAGTCAAATGTTTCCTCTATACCTTCTTTGAGATCCATTAAATGCACTGGATTATAAGGTGCATTAAGCAACATGAAATATTTAGACGAGTCCAACTTTATTCAACTCAGTCAGAATAAATCTCAACACGCTGGGTTCTAACCATAGGCGTAGCCACGAGTGGGCCCGGGCCTGCCCACTTGTCAGTCAGGCCCGCCCCATCCAATAAGAGGGCTGACCATGTCATTATGAGAGACGATGATCATTATGAAACTTAGGTTATAATACTTTGGGGTTGGGCCCCTGGTTCTAACAGATGAAACACACAACAAAACACTCACTTTTTCAGTTTAATCCTCTTCCAAGTTGCTGAATTTTGGCATTGAGTTGATGTCGTTGCCGTTGCTTAACTGTTGATTCCGGCCTTTAATTTGAAATCCGCTCCATAACCACCACAACCTCCTTATATTCACACCGTAACATTACATTGGTGTTGCCACAGATAGTCAACAATTGTCCATCTCTCCCTGTCCTCTGTATCCACAACTCTGACTCCAACCACCTCCATGTCCTCCCTTTCTTCATCCATCAACCTCCTCTTTGTCTCCTACCTGGTAGCTCCATCTCTAGGATCATTCTTCTACCAATGTATCCACTGTCCCTTCTCTGAACATGTCCAAACCATCTCAATCTGTCTTCTCTAGCTTTTTCTACAAACCTTCATGTCTGTGTTGTCCCTCTAATCACCTTGTTCCACTATGTTATATTTTATGTGGAACAGTTTTGGAGATTATGAAACTTGTACTTGAACAATTTGACACATTTTTGGCCACTAAAATTCAGACAAAGAGAAGAGCAAGGAGGAGATTGATGGATCCAGTGAGGGAGGACATGGAGGTAGTTGGAGTAGAAGATACAGAAGACAGGGTGAGATGGAAATTGTTGATTTGCTGTGGCAACCCCTGAAAAAGGGACAAGCTGAAAGCAGAAGTTGCACTAAAATTGTGAAGAACACGGTACACTAACCCTTCACAAGTTTGATAAACAAATGTCCATAACTCATATTTTGTGGACATTTTAACATTACCCGCCCCACAGATTTAGTCACATAAAGGAGTGCATCCATCTTTGTGCTGTAGACTGTCTGTGTTTTGCCAAATAGAGACAGAGGTAAACTTTCTGTTTTTGAGTGTTTTCTTCTCAGTGGTCTGACAACTGAAGGTACTGTCCCTGTGCCAATGGTGACAAGATGTTAGGAGACAGTTTAATGTGGGAGAACTTTCCAGTCACCATGAACTTCTGGCTTGTCACAGCAGTGATTTTTTTATTTTTTTTGCCATTCATTCCAAGAAGTGACGATCATCGTTTTCCTGTCTCTCCTCAGGGCCAAACATTTTGTGTGTGTCTGTTTTTTTTTTTTTTTTGAATTGAGGAGAGGAGTTTTCTCTTGCTGCACAAACAAAACTCTGCCACTGAAAATATTGATCCTAAAAGCCCAGCAAACCGTCAGCGTTCAGTCATGGGATGTGGTTGTTTTCCAAGATGAGTGGGTTGACATCCGCTTGGCATAAAGGACGGGGCGTTACTGCCAAGATAATATTATCTACCACGTCATTAAAAAATAAAATAAAACCAGAGCCAGAACAACCAAGGATGTGTTTACTGAAATGAAAAGCCACATTCTGTGGGTGGTGAGAGATAAAAATACTTAAAGAGCAAGTACTGTATTCAAGGTGTGTCAAACAGGATTGGAAAACTGTTGCTGGTGTTGAGCAATTCTGTAAATCAATCCTGTTACGATTTCTCTGACGTAAATTTAGACGCTGCTGGGTCTCTAGAAGACTTCGTCCAATTGGTCCAATGTTGGACACTCTAACAACTCAACCTACCAATAACAGTCAGTAGAGATTTGACTTTACCCTGTTCCTCTTTGGTCCAGAACCAGATTTCAGTCTGAACTGTTGTGTTGAAATTTCATCGTCCTTTTCTTGAAGTGACAGAATCACAATTGACTTCCGTGAGTAGGTGAGACACAGCAAGATGAAAAGGAAAAAATGGAGGAAACAGTGATGCATTGAAGGAGTCAGTCAGAGAAAAGAACAAGATTGTCAAAGTGATGCTCTCACTGATTGGTGGCAATCACGTTGACTGACACAGATTGCACAACAACAGCAAAATTGATACACACGGACTGACACGCACGTACCATTCATATCTACGTCTGTGAACACAGGGCGATGCTCGTCATGTCACTTTCCTTTCTCTGCCTGTGAGTCACTTCAGGGCCCAGACAGTCTGGTCAAACTACAGTCTGGGGATTAGAAAGCTAAGGACAAAGACAAAGAGAAAACTGTTGGATCCTGGCAGGGAAAAAAAAATCTTTGCGCATCAAGTTGTAGCCGTTGAGTCACTGCAAGTTCCACTAAGTCAAACCGAATAATACGGCGGAACTTAAGGGCAGAGTGAGAGGTGAGAAAAGTCCATTCGTAGACCTTGGTGGACTGGAGAAATCTCCGAAGACACTAAGAACTTGTAGTTCTTGAGGTTTTTCCTCTGCACGCCGACTTTCCCATGCACCACATCTAACAACCAACTCTGTCTTATCCTCAAGTCTTTGAAGGTGGAAATCTGATGTTTAGTATGAGCTTCACACACACACACACACACACACACACACAGATGGTTCATGCTGACTGTTATCACTGATGACTTCTCCTCATCCTCCCTCTGCAGTAATGAGGGTCTGACTGTAAGGAAGCTCCGTTAGAGCATTAGCAGATGAAAGGTCTTCGCTCTGGTCTCAGTTACACAATTAAATGTTTGCTAAAAGCTTCGAGGTCTTTTTCCCTGATGTACGAGGTTTTTCTGCCTCGTTCTCCATCATTTTATTGTCACTACAGGAAGTGGAGGAAACCCCAGATGGGCTTCACCCTCTACACTAATATTGATTTTCCTCATGATGAGGCTGTGCTCTCAGAGTGTGGCTGTGGATTGACTTACTTATGGTAAAGTAAGACTGAACAGGAAGGGAAACATTTGGCCGGTTTTGGGTTTTTATTTTATAGAATGTTGTATGGTACCAAAAAAAAAGAGTGTTGTCTCCATCTACCAAGACAAGAAGAACCTGACAATGGTTTCAAGGTGATTGGAACCAATGTCTAATTGGACACGGGGTCCGGGTCAAGAGCAGAAAGATGGAGCGTTTGTGTGAAATAAGATAAATGGCATATAAAATCATGAATAAACCCAAAATACTAAATTTCTAATCACTTTATGATGTCATCTACTGGGGAAATGCAGACATTGCAGGCAAAAGACAGAAGTATAATTATAATATAAATAAATGATTTAATTTGGACAGTGGTGGCGGGCCGCATTAAAAGGCTCAATGGGCCGCAACTGGCCCCCAGGCCTTAGTTTGCAGATCAACATCTCCTGAATTGTTAAAATCAAACCATACTGGAACCATACCTTGTTGTTGGTAGTTGGTGATTATTTATTAGAATTAGTTTGGCCACGTGACTTTTTTTTTCCTCAGAGTTAATGTTCATGTCAAATGTGTAACTGCGGGTTTCACCTTCTTGGCAAAATTATATCCTAGTTAGGGCAGTTTGGCGCCCTCCAGTGGGCTATCCACCTGCAGGAAGGTCTATGAGGAGCTGGTAAAGTGTAGTTTGATTTGGGTGGTGGTTGTGGAGACTGCTACTCCCAGGACCTGGCAATGGATAAGTGGACGAAGATGGATGAATGGATGGATCTGTTCATGAAGATTCTCTGTCATCCAGGTCATGGTCAGAGTAAAAGGGCTTCGTTAGGAAACTGGACCTGAAGTTTTAGTAAAATAAAACCCTGATGGATGGTTTGACAAAAACAGAAGATAAAAGTCTGCCTTAAAACCCATTACTATTAACTAAATCATAGTCAAACCAGGAACCTCACAAGTTTAACGACATGATGCTAATTAACAGGAAAAAACATTTAATCTGAAAAGTTTATGTTGATTCTCAATTGAGGTCAATCAGCTTGTCCCTTTTCCAGCGAGTCAATGTTTTCCATCTCACCCTGTCCTCTGTATCTTCTACTCTGACTCCATCTACCTCCATGTCCTCCCTCACTGCATCCATCAATCTCTTTGTCTCCTACGCAGTAGCTCCGTCTCTAGGATAATTCTTCTACCAATGTATCCACTGTCCTTTCTCTGAACATGTCCAAATCATCTCAATCTGTCTTCTCTAGCTTTTTCTCCAAACCTTCTTGGATGTCTTGTTTTTAAGCCAATTGGACATTACGTTTTATAGAAAACATTTCAACACAACTCCCAGCAGAAGGACTTCCTGTTCTTAGTCTGGTTCCTGAAGAGGTAAAAAGTATTTGCACTAAAAAAAATAAGCCAACATTTATGAGACATGTTTATTGCTACATGTGTACAATCACTATGGTAATTTCTGGTACATAAACCCCCAACCCTGGGCTCATGGAACAGGGCGCAGCCATAATGACTTGGTGTGTTTTTGTTTCAGGGCAGATGTTCACTCTAATCTGTTTTTCTTCTCCTGCCGCTGAAGCAGATTACAGAAAATAGCACAGTAATGGGACTCACTGCGTTATGTTGTGCAACAGGCGTCTCTACAGCTTTGTTGTGAAACACCGTTTTTTGTTGTCATTCCATCATCAAGGTCGCCTCCTCCTACCTCCCTCTCCCTTGTCCTCCTTCACCTCCTCCACCCCGTCCACCGACTGCGTTTCTCTGCTAAGCGCAATTTGTACAGCTCTGAGGGCGGCCTGATCGGACGCCGCGGCCGGTAATGAGCTGGAAACTCCTCTCTGAGCGGCGCCTTCATCTGGGCAGAAAACACACAACACACCATGATGCTGTGATACGGCTGTTGTTCAGACTGACGGCGGCAGGTTATGGATCACATTTTAACCTTGTCAAAGTCAGTAATCCAGTTGGTCTATTTTTCACAGGTCAGGGTTTTATGATCAATTTTCTGATCCACTGAGGTGGAACCATTTCTGTGAGCTCCTGAAACACACGTTTGTTTTTACTTTTATTGAGAACGTTAGTGGACAAGACACAGTTGTTCTGTCTGTGATTGTGAAAATCACAGTTGTCTGTAACATTCGTTTTGATCTTTCACTACTATGGTTAAATTCAATGGAGACATCGTGTCTGTATATGTCAACAACTGACAAATTTTCTAAATGTTTAAGTTTAAAAAAAAGCAAAATTTCCATAAGCAATTTTAAAGGCATGAAGCAAAAAAAAAAAAAAAAATCTAAGAAAAATTTACAGACAATTTGGCAGTTGGTGACCCAGCGGTTAATCAGAATCAAGGAAACGCACTTGGGTCTGCAAGGTCCCCGGTCCGAATCCCCTCACTGCTGAGGTGCCCTGAGCAAGGCATCGCCCCCACACACTGGCTCAGCCAGCAGCCCCCTGCTCACTACGGTGAGGGGTTAAATACAGAGGCATAATTTCCTGAAGGAAACTCCAGAGGGATTAATAAAGTTCTAAATAATAATAATAATAATTAAAAAAAGCAAAGGATTGTAGGCCTAATGACTCTTCTTCTGTGGTTCCACTCACTTGAGCTTTAACCTCTTTCCTCTGACTGAGGTCTAGAATGATTCAAGTCAATAACTCTCTCTCTCTCTCACACACACACACACACACACACTCCTGCAGGCGGTGAAATGTGTAAGTAAAGCTGCTGATGGAGCCGCTCTCAGCAGGAAGCTCAGGTACAGCTGAGTAAAGTCACCTACAGTCTGGATGACATTTAAAATCAAAGCACCCGCCCCCGGCACCACTGGTTCTCTTTGTGGTAATACACGATGCTGTGATTGGCTGGAGAGACCGGGTCAGATCACTGAGTTGTATTGACTGTCAGCTGGAGAATAGTGGGGATGAGGTTCACTGGAGAATTATTGGAAGATCAACCAATCAATCCATTAATCTATTTAAAAAAACACATGGACATGTTCAGAGGAGGGACAGTGGAGAAGAATGATCCTAGAGATGGAGCTACCAGGTAGGAGACAAAGGAGGAGATTGGTGGATGCAGTGAGGGAGGAGATGGAGGTAGTTGGAGTTAGAGTAGAAGATACAGAGGACAGGGTGAGATGGGAAACATTGACTGGCTGTGGGGACCCCTGAAAAAGGGACAAACTAAAAGGAGAAGAAGAAGATGACACACAATGGAAACAACAAAGTAAGCTCAGTGATCCAAGATCCAATCCCCTGATTGGAAGGTTCATGAGGAGCTGGTAGTTGCACTGCGATTTGGGTGGTGGTCTTGTAGGCTGCACCAAGACCTGTTGACAATTTTGGACAAGGACGGATGCAGATAGATGGAGCTTTTGTGTGAATTAAGATAAATTGCATTTATAACTCATACAGAAAAGGCTAAAATGCTTTTTGCATTGTCTAAGCCACCTATTGGGGAAATGTGGGTATTGCAGGGGGAAAAGGCAGCAGTAAAATGATAAATAAAAACATTTTGCTGAAGTTTTTCTATCACTAGACTGAATCGCAGCTTTGGACACAGAAAGTGTGAAGTGTGGACCAAGTCTTCCCAGAGTCTGACAGCAGCAGAAACATGTAGTGAAGTGGAGTTCAAAGCATTACCTGTGTTCTTTGAAGGCTGCCACCTTGAGGCCATCTCTTGACCCTTGATGTGTGCGTGGTCAGCTCTTGTTGTTTCCTTTCAGTCGTCCTGATGCTTGAGGGAAGAATAAACATCACATCCTTGGGTTGTTTTTCTGTCGACTACAGTGGAGCCCCCTACTGGACATTCATTGTTCTCTGGTGTGACTGTTCTGCATCGTGTCCTCGGGGGAATTAAAAACACTCCACTTTCTAATAAACCCTTTGTCAGCTCTAACATCTTTATTTAGCGTTGATGAATAATTGACGGCGGAGAAAGGTCAACAGGAAAGAGCTGTTAATGGGTTTAATAAACATCATGGACAGCAGGAGGTAATGAAGGTTTTTAAGGTAGTAAAGCCTTATTGATGTCGAAGGGTTTTTCAAAATAAAGGCGCCAGGATTTGCAACGTGTTCGTAAGTTATAAACCGTATAAAACTAAGTTAGGAATAAGTAAAATTAAATTATTTTAGCGCTAAAAAAATAGAGTGGTATATAGTCATATATTAAAGGTTAATGATCGTTAAATCAGCGCTAGGTTATTAAATGTAATAAATACTAACTCTTAAGAGTTATTGGAGCATCGCAGTGGTTATACATTATTAATGCAGCATCTATTACTATGATAAGTACCTGAAGCTGTTGTTTACCACAGTTAGTGGTGATATTAGTCAACATTTTTGTTCATATATATTTTTTTTTGACAAAATGACTGTTTTAACTATCAAATGCTTTTGTTTTTTATTTTTAATTATCAGATAGCGACTCGCTAACTTTCCTAACCGCTAACATAAGGCTGACCCCTTCATTAGGGTAAAGTCTGTTTGAGCATTTAGTGATTAATTAGCCTTTTATCTGCTGAGGCTGCAGTCGTTACCAAAAAGTAATGAGAATTAAGTGCCGAGATGAAGCTGCGGTTTCACAGTAACATTAGTAATGGCTGACTTCCTGCTCGTGACCCCTGAGTAAAGAGCACTGACCACTAATGTGCTTCCTTTTCCTACTATCACGCTACTGAACTAACTTAAATAAAAAGAAAAAAAGAAAAACGTTCAAAGTCTGGTTTGAGGATTTTCTCTATTTCTCCTGGTGTGACACCAGAGTGACCTGTGTGAAACCCGGCGTCTGTTTCCACCGATGTAAACAGAGTTCATCTGGTGTGGAGTTGTGGAGTTGGAGAAGGTGATTGGATTTTCTTCTCAGCGGAGGCTCGCTGTGGTGGAAAGGTTTTGTGCAGCACATTTACCTCGATGGCCTTTGTACCTGAGTGAACATCGTCTCCTTCCTCTGTGGAAATGCTATCCTCCCACTGACTGCATCCTGTGATTAGGAGGGAACTTCTGACTTCACTTCACTCAGCTCCGCTCCACTCACTCAGGAGAACCCGATGATGTGTGTGTGTTGATGTGTCCTTATCGTTTCCCGACTTCACCAAAATAGAGTTCCAGCAGACAAATCGTGAAAAAGAAAATGCAGCCCACATTTTATGAGCAGACTTTTATCCTTTATTATCTTTAGCTTAAGCCGTTGATCTTCATTTTTCAGTCAGTCAGAAATGAATCCCGGCGACTGAAGAAACCTCAACATTTTTGGAGATTTTCTGGTCTTATTTGACCGTGTGTCCTCCATTGAGCTGCAGCCTGGGGGAGGAGGTGAGAGAAAAAGACCAGGGAAGTAGCTCTGATCATTGGCTTTTATTATGAAATTATTTTTTTCCAGGTCTGGTGGAATGTGACCAACAACGTCAGAAGGAGAATGACGTGGTGATATTATGGCCAACAACCTGTTCCTTTCTGTAAGCACTTGTAAGTAGGGGGCGTGGAGTGACTGCAGGGAGAGACGCGGTCTCATAATAGCAATAATTGCAATTACTGTCAGAAAAGGACCAGAAGTGGGTGGTTGTCCATATCAGGGATAAGTAAACTACGGCCTGGACATCAGATGTGGCCCATTCAGCTCTTGAAACGGACTGCCAAACTTTAGAATTTATATTTATTACTATTTTACTTTCTTCCCCCAGAAGACAGGAGGCAGAGCTGGAGGTAGAGGAGTTAAGGTCCTCTTTAGGAGAGACAAGGATGGACAAGATCAGGAATGAGGTGATCAGAGGGACAACACAGACAGGACGGTTTGGAGAAAAGGTGGAGAAGACAGATTGAGATGGTTTGGACGTGTTCAGAGGAGGGACAGTGGATACATTGGTAGAAGAATGTAGAAGATCCTAGAGATGGAGCTACCAGGTAGGAGACAAAGAGATTGATGGATGCAGTGAGGGAGGACATGGAGGTAGTTGGAGTTAGAGGAGAAGATGGAGAAAACAGTGGAAGATGGAAAAGGATGATTCTTTGTGGCAACCCCAGAAAATCTGAAAGGAGAAGAAGCCATTTTAGACCTTAGCCTCGTCAAGATGGTTTAGTTTGGAAGACTAGATGATTTGATATTTATTGTGCACCAGTTTTTGGACTAGCTATGGGGACCAAGGTGGGGACCGCAAAAAAATTGTTCCATGGGCTCCAAATGGCCCACGGGCCACGAGTTTGAGACCCCTGCTTTAAACAGTTTGCAGCCCTGATCTGTATTTTCAGCGGATTTCGCTCCTGTAGTTTAGAAGCATTGGTCCAGGACGTCCAGAGTGGAGGTCTTCATGTCACAGCTTGTATGTTGTGGTGGACATCGTCTGCTTAGTGTGAGATTCAACCAGATGTGACAGTGATGGCTCCATCTTCACTGAGCAGATCGATCCAACGGAACCCACTGCAGTTCAGAACAGCCCCGAGGGCAGAAACAACCAGATCAGGGGATGAACCCCCACCCCACCTCCCCACCCCCAAGATCTGATTTATTTATCACTTTATTTACGGTAATGTGACGTTGCTGAAGACTAGATAATGATGTTTGAAATAGCCCTGGGAAAAGGAGCAACTGTTCCCATTTCCTAATGTACAGTGTTTGTCCCAAGTTGACCGAGACACGCTGGTCTCTGAACATCAGGTTTCTATCTGACTATTATGGTTTCGGTTTCTTCTCACCGTTTCATCTTCACGTATAGAGTCTGGAATTAACCCTTCATGGAAAACCAATTTTTTTTTTAAATTTTCGCCATAAAAAAAATTGAATAAAATACCGTATTTTCACGACCATAAGGCGCACCGTATTAAAGTCTCAGTTTTGTGCCATTACTATATTTAACACGAGGGCGAGGGTTTATATACGATCCACGCCTACACTTCCCCCTTTAAAGTTCTCATGGTGTTCTCCACCACGTACACAAGCATACAAGCGTGCTATTAAAAAAAAGAGCGGGAGCAAAACAACGCACACACTTCCCCCTTTAAAGTTCTCAGGGTGTCCTCTATTACAGGGATTCTGAACCTTTGGGTCCCGGCCCAAAGTTGGGCCGCAAGCGCCCGCTAGAGGGTCGTGAAAATTTTTCAGTTTTGCACCAATGGGCCGCGAGACCGGTTAGCTTGTTAGCTTTACTGAGATACCAAAATATTTTATAATCTAAAATCTAATTTTTTTGGTAGCACACACAAAATCAGATGCAGCTACACACTACATTTATATTGTAATAATTATTATTTTAACATGATTAAAATGCATTGCAATAAAATGTTCATGTTGTGACGTTTGACACTTTTGCAAAGCGGAACTCGTATGTTATTATTGATTAAAATGTACTAATGTTTTAGCTTGTTAAATTAAATTCTCTCACAATCATCAAGTTATTACTAAATACAAATGTGTGAGAACAATGAAATCTTAACCGCGATTATCAAGGGCCCCAGGTCACTCGATACTGAAAAAATTGGGCCTCGGTGCCAAAAGGACCCCTGTAATAT
>JAFBJS010054587.1:47058-61050 GCA_016785265.1 Paraplagusia blochii | reverse complement strand
AATCAAATTTTTTTGGTAGCACGCACAAAATCAGATGCAGCTACACACTACAGTACTTTTATATTGTAATAATCATTATTTTCACGTGATTAAAATGCATTGTAATAAAATGTTCATGTTGTGACGTATGACACTTTTGTAAACCGGAACTAATATGTCATTATTGATTAAAATTTACTCATGTTTCAGCTTGTTAAATAAAAATTCCCTCACAGTTATCAAGTTATTACTAAATACAAATGCGTGAGAACAATTAAATTTAAACTGTGATTATTAAGGGCCCCGAGTCACTCGACACTGAAAATATTGGGCCTCAGTGCCAAAAAGGTTAAGAATCCCTGCTCTATTACGTCCGCCTACAACAACACACACAGGTCGCACTGCACTGTAGGGCACGCCGCACATTTGGAAGTAAATCTAAGACTTCTATGGTTGATATAACCAGAGTCCATCTGACACACTGACCTTCAAATCCAAAGCTGCTAAATTATTATCTTAGCATTAGCATTGTCTCCTTCACCTCTAATTCTCTCATTTCCTTTCTTCCCAGGCAAATGTTAACGTTTCCTCATTCGCTATCCCCCGCCATTCCTCACGTTCCCCAAGATGAATTGAACCATTAATTGGAATTGAAATGCAGAACGTACTAATGAGACCCTGCATACATTTTTTTCCCCCACGCATGTGCTCATTTGTCAAAAGCCAAAAACATTTTCTTTTCGCATTTAACCCTAGTGGTCATTTCCAATTACTACCAGAGGCGGCTGTAATTGGCTCCCATGCTCAGTCTGTCAGAATCAGAACTTTCATTATGAATCGTTTTTTTTTTTTCTCCTCCAGCTCACGCCGTCCACAGGCAGCATTGATGTTGCCCTGCGTTTGCCATTAAAATACCGACTGTTGTCTGTTTTATTATGAGGAATATGGAAAGAAAAACAGAAATAATCTGGAGTCATGTCTTCGTCCCTTAACTCCAACCCTTTATTCAAAGATCAAACCAATCTGCTGGTTTTATTTCCCTCCAAATCAAACTAAAAAAAAACAAGATTACAAACATTCAAAATCAAAAAATCCTAGTTTTTGTTTCACCAACACTGGATTTGAATGTTTGCTCAGAGAAACCACTTGTTGAAGCGGGATATGTCTTGTTATTATCTTTAATAACTCTTGGCGAGGACAAATCTTTAACTAAAACAGGACAAGATGCAATCTTTGATGTCGTCATTAACGTTCTGCTGCTGATTCCTGTAACTCTGAAGGTCTGAACCAGCAGAGCATTTTTCTGGCGGTTTGTCAGTTCATCAAACAACCAAAAGTACCTTTCAGACCCAGAGAAACACAACAAACACGGCAAGAACCCATTAATCAAAATGATCAAATCTACCTTTATTACCTGTCGCCTAGTAACCAGTGTGGCAGAACTATAAAAACAGAATTTCTGGTACCGCAAAATAGTTCACTATTTTTGGAATAAATGATCGGGATGATTGAGAACATTTACAGACAGTTTCTGGGAACGCCTGGTTAAACAGAACCCTGAACTGCAACCTCACATTTTACTCATTATCTGGGAGAAGCAAGGACATATCTTTGTCTACTGATTACTGTGAAGCAGCAGTGCCTGGTGTGGGTGGAGAATATTTTGTCAGTTCATCAAAAGGCCAAAAGTAAATTTTAGAACCAAAGAAACTCCAGAAACACAACGAGAACCTCTGGAGAAGGCTATTGGTTTCTTATCAGATACATCAGAACTTCAATAACTCTTCTGGAGTATTCTTAGGGAAATTATTACTCCGGCAGAAACATACAATGGATTCATAGTAGGGGTGTGCAAATTAATCTGTATGGATCGAAGTGAACTGAATCAGATCGAACTGGATCGATCTTTTAATATTTTATATCAATCGTTCCTGAATCGGATCGTAGCCTGTGAATCAAAATATGAATCGGAACGTTATGTTTGTGAATCGTCACACCCCTAATATACACTATATACACTATATATATATATTAGGGGTGTGCAAATTAATTTTTTTGGATCGAACTGGTCCAAATCGGATTGAACTGGATCTATCGTTTAATATTTTTTTATGAATCGGATCGTAGCCTGTGAATTGAGATATGAATCGGATCGTTATGTGAGTGAATCGTCACACCCCTAATTCATAGGTTAATGCAGTGCTTCTCAATTGTTTTCGGTTATACCCCCCACCTAGCATGAAATGAGATTGAGATGGTTTGGACATGTTCAGAGGAGGGACAGTGGATACATTGGTTCAAGAATGATACTAGAGATGGAGCTACCAGGTAGGAGACAAAGAGGAGATTGATGGATGCAGTGAAGGAGGACATGGAGGTAGTTGGAGTTAAAGTAGAAGATACAGAGGACAGGGGGAAATGGATAAATTTGCTGTGGCAACCCCTGAAAAAGGGACAAGCTGAAAAGAGAATATTATATTTCACTATGACAATATAACTGAGTTAAGTTTATATTGTATTATATTAACAAATATCTTAGTGTTTTTTTAAGAAGCACATACACACATATAAACCCCAATATACATGGGAACACACATATACACAAACACATTTAAGGTACACACATACACAGGAACTTACGTGCATCTTGCGTTACACAGAGTATATACAGTACATACATACATCAGTAACAAACTTAAAAGTATATTCAAGATATAGAATATTCAGAAAGCTGCTAACTGTTGGTCCAATGCTATTTTGTCTTGCTTTAAAACTAGCGTCTGAAAAACTAAGCCAGTCTCTGTCTGGGTGTCGTAACTATTAAAATGATCAAATTTACCTTTAATACCTGTTGCCTAGTAACCAGCGCCGCAGAGCCGTAAAGACAGAGTTCCTAGTAACCCCCTTGTTAAGTGAAGCCCTGAACCACGAACTCACAGTTACCGTGTTCCAGGAGTTAGCGAAGCAAGTCAAGCGTGGTAGCCTTCGTCTTCCGTCCACTCTCGTAAGACCACAGTAATGGATTTTGGAAAACCGAGCTATATTTTTGATTTAATAAGAGTGGTTTGTCTCATCAAACCCCGTGTGTGTTATTTATGGCCTCGGTCTATAGCAGTGGTTCTCAACTGGTGGGTCTCGGCCCAAAAGTGGGTCGCCGACCCATTCTGAATGGGTCGCAAAAAAAAAGGGTCAAAAAGGGTCATGCGTTTTATTATAGAAAATCTCTTATTTTGAAAGGTACACCACTAAACTGCTGAGTGGGTCGTGATTTAATTACCACAGGAAAATGGGGGTCCCAGAGTGAGACCAGTTGAGAACCACTGGTCTAAAGGTCCATTGAAGATGCAGGCTTTACACCTTAACGGTTGAAAAAAAGATGGTAGAGCGCCACCTAAAGCCAGGTTGAGGGAAAACGGTCAAAAACTTCACTAAAATTGTCCCCGTTCTCCACAGAGGTTGAGCCAAAGCTCTACATTTATGCATGTCACACGCCATAGAACACGCTTTAAAGACCCCACACATGACAAAGTCTCCCCTCAGTGACAGCATGTCTCAAAGAAAACAAATGATTTCCCTGCATCTGTCTTCAAAGTGCGTCTCAGCCTCACGGAAAAACCGCGGGCTTCTCCATCAGAGTGTCGGACTGCACGCTGCTGCGGGATAATGTCATTTTTCTTTCTCCACATCCTGAAAAAATCTCATCATATTCTATCACGAGAAATAAATAAGCTCCACTATTTTATTTACTTCAACCCTGCTATTATATTGTGTATCTCAGTTTTCTGGACCTCAAAGACCCGGCTAGAATTGAGCCAAACTCAGAAAGTTTTAGTTAAAATCAGATTTTACAAATACGTTTCTGAAGTTAAGAGAACTTAAAAAAGGGAGGAAATGGTCTGGAAAATCCAAACCAGGAAAAACTTGTGGGCCACAATTGGTACAAAAATACCACACCGCGGCACCGGCAGAGTCCAGAGCCGAAAGATGGCTTGTACGTTTGAACTTTGATAAATGGCATGTAAAAGTCATGTATAAAACATAGAATGACGTCTTCTACTGGGGAAACATTCATGGTTGAACCCAAATGCAACATGGGGGGCTCTGTGTTCAGATGGAACAGGTTTGGTGCAAAGCTCTCACAGTCATGGGGCAGTCACACCAGGACAGGAACCTCTAATCTTCAAAACACATGAAGGTCTAAAATATAGTTTTCTCAAAAACCACATACCGTATTTTCACGAACTTAAGGCGCACCCTACTAAAAGGCGAAGTCTGTTTTGTGTGTCATCACTATTTTTAACACACACATAAGGCGTGAGTTTTAATATACAATCCACGCTCACACTTCCCCCTTTAAAGTTCTCATGGTGTCCTCTACGACGTCCACCTTACTACAACACACACAAGCATACAAGTGTGCGTATTTAAAAACAGAGCGGGAGCAAGACGACGGCCACACTTGCCCCTTTAACGTTCTCATGGTGTTCTCTACTACGTCCGCCTTACTACAACACACACACACACACACAAGCATACAAGTGTGCGTGTTCAAAAATAGAGTGGCAGCAAAATGACGCCCACACTTGCCCCTTTAATGTTCTCAAGGTGTCCTCTACTATGCCCGCCTTACACCAACACACACACACACACACTTAAAAATAGAGCGGGAGCAAAACGACGCCCACACTTCCCCCTTCAAAGTTCTCATGGTGTCCTCTACTACGTCCACCTTACAACACACACAAGCATACAAGTGTGCGTATTCAAAAACAGAGTGGGAGCAAGACGACGGCCACACTTGCCCCTTTAACGTTCTCATGGTGTCCTCTACTACGTCTGCCTTACAACAAAAACACACACAGGGCGCACTGCACTATAGGGCGTGACGCACATTTTGAAGAAATGGCCGTCGCTCAGAAAATCTGAGAATTTTATGTGCGCCTAATAGTCGTGAAAATATGGTACTGCCTCAAAATGAGTTGATTCCTAACAAACAATTTCCTAAATCTTCGCTCCACACAGACTGGTAGCCAACACAAACTGACATGACCCACAACAAACACCACACACCGAACACACCCAGACTTCACCAAACACAAGCCAAACACATTAAGGGGTTTATATACCCAGGGCACCAGGTGACACATGTGAGACTAATGACAAGAGACACAGGTGAGTGTGATCATAACAATTAACCAAACAGGAACAGACGGCCTTGAAGCCTTCACTCATTCATCTTCACACTCTTGTCCATAACTGCGTTGCACAGGCAGTAGTTTCCACAACTGACACACAAATCACACCATACTGTGAGCCTTTCTGTTGGTGAGGCCACAGGAAGTTAGGGTCATTATGCAAAGTCTGCTTTCTTAACCGCTCGGCCACCACTGCTGCACTTTCAACAGAATATTGAATGATTTTCTATATTTTTCTGATTTTAGATATTGAGACGCCCTTCTGTGTTGTTATTCAAAAGTTAAAATGGAAATGGCGTTATAGTTTAATATTTGAGGTAACTAAGATAACTAATAACTGACTCACAGCGTCCGATTTAAGGTCCATGTTATCGACTGTTCATTCACCTTATCTGTGTATATTGCATTTTTTTTTCCCGTAAAGACAGAACATTTGGGAGCTGTTGGCGTCTCCTTATTGAGGACAGAAAAAAAATCCTGTTAATATTAGTCCCACAAGGACGAATATGAGTGAGTTTGAAACCGGTTCCAATGAAAATAAAGTGAGGAGAAATAATAATAATAAAAAAAGAAAACCCTTTGGTTTATAGTCATGTTAAAGTTATCAAGGTTTTAAATTGAGGCTGAAAATTCAATTTCCAGTCTGAGCTCTCTCACTGTGCAAAACGTTATTTCTCTGAAATAGTTTCTCATAATTGTGGAGTCAGTAACTCCATGGTTATTGGTGCAGACTTCTCCATTACCACCTCAGCAGCTTAGATTTATGAGGAACATGACCATCATCCGTACAACATTCAGCCCCAACTCCACCAGCTCCGACCTGTCACTCAGCTGAAGGCAATTCAATTCATACTATTTAATATGTAAATGTACACAACTTATCCATGTAATTATTTTCTCCTGGAGCTCTGGTGGTCAGTGAGGCAGAAGATGTTTTTTTTTTTTTCCACTGACCTCAACATAAACAATCCCAGCACAGCGCTCGGAAGACAACAACCAGATGGTAATTAAAAACAACGATAAAAGGAAGCATACACCTGAATGACACCAGAAGAAAAGAGAATATTGTGCATGGAATATTTGCATAATTAAATAAAGATAAGTTGAGAAAATTACCGCTGGATAAAACATGGACTTAAATAAAAATCGTAAAAAGAAGGAAGTGAACATTTACGATGAACTGAATTATATATGTTAGAAACCTTGGAGTCACTTCTCATGTAATGTAACCACCATTATATTCACTATTGGAACTTAGAGCAACGTCTCAACTGTTCTCTTGGTTCAGCACATCATTTGTAATAAGTGCACAGCAAAACCATCTAACAAAAATTGTAATAATTCACTCTTCAGCCAGCACCACCCAAATCCAACTGCTCCATAGAGTGAGTGGGTGGTGTGCAACTTCCATCATCTCCTCCTTTCAGCTTGTCCCTTTTCTCAGGAGTTGCCACAGCGAGTCAATAATTTCCATTTCCCCTCTGTCCTCTGTATCTTCTACTCTAACTCCAACTACCTCCATGTCCTCTCTCACTGCATCCATCAATCTCCTCTTTGTCTCCTACCTGGTCGCTCCACCTCTAGGATCATTCTTCTACCAATGTATCCACTGTCCCTCTTCTGAACATGTCCAAATCTGTCCTCTCTAGCTTTTTCTCCAAACCTTCCTGTCTGCGTTGTCCCTCTAATCACCTCTTCCCTGATCCTGTCCATCCTTGTCTCTCCTAAGAGAATCTTAGCATCTTTAACTCCTCCACCTCCACCTCCTGTCTTCTACCTATTCCTAGTGTCTCCAATCCATCATGGCTGGTGTCACAACTTTAATATAATGACCTTTGAGATTAAATAAACTTATAATTCATTGCAATCGTGTCCAGCGTAGTTGAAAACAGCACTGATATGGTTGCAGGAATTGAAGAAAGACACTGATTCTTCTTGATTTAAATTTTTCTAGGCATGTTAAGCCTGTCATAAGTGAGTTGTGGTTATTTTAAAGGTATTAATAATATTTTTTCAGGTAATAATTTCTACCTTATGATTGCTCATGGCCCAGTAGTGTGCCACGCCCTTGTGTTTGGGAATAACTAACCCTACATAATAGCGTAGCCACGGTCCGCATTTAAAGTCCTTAATATATTGATTGGACCATATCTCTTCTGTTCCAAGTCCTGTAAATTTGTACCATACTAATTTCATACCAAATTTCTTTAAAAACTAAGGAGAAACAAACTTTATTTTTTCTTTTCTCATGATTTATTTTCTTTTATTGCAAAAAAGTGTGTTTCCTTCCTGTGGGTGAAACCACATTTCTGTGGACCATTGTCCACAGCATGCAAACTAAATGCCACCTTTTCAGAATGAAAGTCCAATTATTGTCAAGCCAGCAGGTCAAGGTCCAATCATAGCCTCTGATTCATAGGCCACTTGTGGGCTTTACGTCCCCAGTACTGCTCTAAAGTACAGGGTGTTTTTTTTAAGGACACACAGTGAAAGAATAAGGAAGTGTTTTGTCAGCTTCTATAAGAAAGGCCTTGAGAAGGAGATGCAGTTTCATGTTTTTAGCTCTGAGTGCTGGGAGACGTAGGTGGGAGGGAGAATCAACATGTTCAGCCTTGCTATTCATTGAGCTCATTTCATTGTTCACTTAGAACTCATTGACGCACACAGTGGTCCTGGTTAAGGCCACGGGAGGATAGAAATGAAGAAAAAAAAAACTGCCGTAGTCTGAGAAGAAGATTTTCACTTAATTAAGTGTAAAATATTGATTTTAATACAGAAAAGATAGGAGATACGGAGAAGATCTAATGGATCGTGACAAGTATTTTTGGTGTGACCATGGCGACAGAAGGCGCATTAGCAAAAGTTCAAGGTTTTCCACAGATGGTGAATTAAATTAATCACCTGTTTGTCTCAAAGAGCGGCAGCTAATGAGGATTTTTATTGTTGAGGACCTCAGTAGTCTCGCTGCTAATTCAATTATTATTATGGACTGGAAGAAGAATCAAGTAAAGTCATCAAAAAATCATCTGACAGAAAACTGACTGGACTTGTACCAAGTTTTTTGCAGTATTTGACTACTTTTCATCTGCTGTTCTTTTCACATTTACTTATATGTCTTCGTCCTCCGGCAAAGGTGGCTTAGTGGTTAAGGAAGCGGACTAGGGTCAGATGGCTTCACGTTCGAATCCACCAGCTGCCAGGTTGCCACTGATGTGTCCTGAGCATAGCACCATCCCGACCCATATAAGGTCTTGTGGGCTCACAACCCACAGGAAGGCTCACAATACGGTGCGATGTGATTTGGGTGGAGTCAGCTGCTGCTGCGACCCGGCAAGAGACAAGCAGAAGAAGAAGAATGAATGAATCTTCTTCGTCTCCTTTCTGCTTGTTCCTTTTTTTAGGGGTTGCGACATCGAGTCGACATTTTCCATAACCCCAACCCTAACGTCTTCTACTCTCTACTCCAACTACCTCCATGTCCTCCCTCACAGCATCCATCAATCTCCTCTTTGTCTCCTACCTGGTAGCTCCATCTCTAGGATCATTCTTCTAACAATGTGTCCACTGTCCCTCCTCTGAACATGTCCAAACCATCTCAATCTGTCTTCTCTAGCTTTTTCTCTAAACCTTCCTGTCTGTGTTGTCCCTCTAATCACCTCATTCCTGATCATGTCCATCCTTGTATCTCGGAGAGAGTAAGAGAACCTCATGTAAAAATATATACATATATGTATATATATATACATATATACGTATATATATGTATATATATACATCAAAAATATTTTATGGACTACTTGTACTTTTGCAATATGAGTATCAGTTGTGTGGTTTTAGTGGTTCTTAGCTTATATTTACTCCATTTTAATGTCAAATTCTTGAGTCAATCTTAAGGACGGAAGGAAATCGAACCCCTTGTCTTTGTGACATTGTGATCCACACCACTGTACACAACAAAATGTGACTTCTACATTTATCCCATCACCATAGTGATCAGTGGACGTCTTTGAGCGTTCAGGGAGCTCAGTGGACCTCAGTGGTTACCGGCATCTGGTTCAAACCTGTAGACACAGGTCCAATTCCTCAGGCCACCACTAGCTGTGTTGCTATGCTCTGGTACTCCTCCGTGTGGTCAAGATTGTAAAGTACTACAACTCAAGGAGTCCTTGAGACGGGATGTGACCGTAGATCCAACTGTATTCTGACATTTCCGACCAACCCAGACCTTGTTCTGACTCTCACTTCTGTGGAGAACGCGCATCGCTCCATCTCTCTTGCGTCAATGTTCCCAGCGAGCGATTTGTCGGATATTTTGTCCAATTATCTCCATTCAACCTCAGATAGGCATGGTCCAATCATGTAATCAGTAAGAAGGACACTCGGGCTTTTTAATTCTCACACCTGAGGTGAACTGCAGCTGCCGCCGTTCGGCCGGCGTCCACTTTCTCTCCTCGTAACAGCAGCCTTGAAAGACAGACACGTGGTTTGATGTGTTTCTTTTCAAAGCTTTGTGGAGTGATGGGAAATCTGTCAGTGCACACACTGAGACACTGGAGCAGCTGCCTGTGGCAGGGACGTGTCGTATCACTTCATCACACATGACTGTCACCTATTTACGGCCTATTTTTTATGAGCTGGAACCCGGTAAAGGCATAATGTTGGTTCTGACCTCGACGATACCTTCCCCACGTTTTCATCACGATGTTCAAACCTGATAGACATCAGCGGCTGCCTCCAACAGCAGGAGTCTGAGCGAGGAGTCGACTCCTCGTTATTTCTGACCCTCTTTCTCTGCCCCTGTGAAGTTCAGAGTCATCTTTGGAAAATAAATTTGGACAAAGCGTGTCCTTTTTAACTTCCTTAACTTGAAATGAACTCCAAACTCTGTTTTTGTAGCCAGGAGTTGAACGTTGACAGTTATTTTCGATTAAAAAGGTGCAAATTCAGATGCAATTGTCTTTAAGGCCCTTGAGAAGTGTTGTATCTAAAGCCAATGTGACATTATCTAAATATCCTGATGTGTTTTGAAGGACAGTGTCTTTAAATTACTAAAGTTGTTTAAAGAAGATGCACTATATGCCAGTAAGGCGTTAGTGCCTAACTGTTAGCTTAATGTTAACTTTATGTAAGATGCTCAGAAGGATAATTCCGGGGATGAAGGAATTCGACTCCATCCATTAAGGGAAGATGATGAGAATTTTGAAGGTATTAAGGATGCCCTCCAACCTTCTCAAGGCAATGGAGAAAATGTATACCAACATACCAATGAGGCGGTATCGCCGAATGGCGACACTGAGCTTTTTGAGATCATGGTAGGGGTATTGCAAGACGACAAGTGGGCTCCCTTCCCTATCGTTATAGTGCCAGACTACGTACTGAGGAGAGTGACGGAGCTTTGCCCTCCGTCACTCTCCTCAGTACGTAGTACAAAGAGGAAAAACAGGGCCCAATATTCACCCCAATATTTGAAATCCTGGCGGACATAGACTTTGCTAAGGATATCTCTGCTATCAGACGGTATTGTCCAGGCTAAGGAACTCCTCCTCCGTGTATAGACTGGATGTAGTTAAATTGGGCTAGGGCTTAACAACCATAAAACAAGCTTGGCATACAATATTGTGAACGCTTCAGGTCTACAAAGTCTGATTGGTACAGCCCTGGAGCAGAAACCAGTCTTCAAATACCTTGATTCCTTCCTGTGTGGACAGTCCCAAGAAAGACATAGCCATGAGGAAAGTTCTGGCATGGAAGGCACTCAATGGGATGAACAGTATGGACTTCCAGCATGGCGAGGGACCTGAAGAGTAGATTTTGTTTGTTGCTACTGTTGAATAGATCCTTCTTTGAGGGTTCGAAACCTGGATAATGACGGGATCCCATGAAAGGACCCTAAGCAGATACACTTGCATGTTACGTAAGGCCCTCAATGTTCACTGGACGTCAAACACCACCAATGAACAGCTTTATGACAAGCTGCCAGTTGACAAAATGAGGCCGCGATGCGTCTTCCTTACCGGAGCAGACGGATTTGGTGCCTTGCCTTGGACAGTGTGGGGAAGGACACCAAAGGAGAAGCTATGTGGACACTCTGATAACCAGTACCATTGGGGCGCTTGCAGTGCTCATGACGGACAGAGATGTTTGGAGATCCCACGTGAAATTCCGTCTGCTTTCCGACGGAGAATACAAGCATAAGATTCGGGAAGGTTCGGGAGTCCATTCGCTTTAGCCAAGGTTTCCCCCAGATGGACAAATTGCTGGACTTGATGCTAAACTTCTTTGCAAAAAACTTTTCTTATCTGCAACAGAGTCAGTGTCGGTGGAGAATTCTCCACCCCACCTCCCTACATCGTCAACACTGGAACAACAAAACAACCACAAAAGTTAAGGCAGAGGAGAAGTAGGAGTCAGAACAGAAAAGTCTGCTGTTCTTCAAAGATGTTTTGATGCCAATTCAATATTTATTTTTCTTTTTTTTTGCTTTTACTTCAGCATTTTAGCTCCAAAACCGGCATCTCTTAGTTTGCGTACAGTTTTAGATACAACTCCACTAACGCTACAAGTGTTTCTGACATGTATTTCACTGAGGAACTGAGGAAATCAAAGTATGAAAGCAGGAAATAATTGATATTCCTAGTGAGGACAGATTTATATTAACTTTTACATCCATATTAAACCTCCTAGATCTTTGCCTTTTTTTCTTCTGTGCGGCTGATATAACAGTGAGCAAACAGTTTCTGGCATGCTATATAATTTATATATTTATATATATATATATATGGTCTTATCAGGCCATCTCACTTCCACCCACTATGCAGACATTTTCTTGAAAACAACCCAGTGGAGACAGTCAGTGTGGATTTCTCTGGGATTTATGTGATTCACCCGACATGGCCTCAAAATCTAAAGGTTTAAACTATAGGGGAAGAACAGTTTTTCAGCAGATATTCCTGATTTTCAATCGAAAAATAATGATAAGGATTTGCTTTTTAGGGATTCTGGTTCAGAGCTGGTCTATGGGTTAAAAAAAAACGTAGGGTCCAGAGCGTTCCTGGTTTGATACACCATTTGCAAGGTTAGCACTGAGGTGCTCTGAGCTCAACGACGTCCCCACTCGCTGCTCCTCAGGCGCTAGGGCGCTCACGTTGGTGAAGCGTTAAATACAGAGGTTACATATGGTTGTGGATCACAACGACAAGGAGTTTGCTTCCCCTTTTCTTCTATTACCTGTATGGTTGGGTATCTAACTTCAGCGAACAGCCTGGACTCATCAATGAAACGCGTTACGATTCATCTAAATCCACCTCAACTCTAAGGTCATGAAGCTAATACACCGACTTAATCAAAGATACACGGCATATTTCAGGTGTCATTAGGCAGCGGCAGGTTTAACGGAGCACAGTTATTACAGTTAAGCACACACATCAATCACAGCCGACTGGACAGAAAAATCCTTCCACCTTGATCGAACTATTTTAGGACCGAGAACCTTCGTCTCAAATAATTAATAAAGTGGCACGGAAGCCAGTGGACGTTCCCATTCCCTTTTGTCCAACGCTTTAAAAATTTCCTTTTTTGTTGTTGTTTTTTGTTTTTTTTTTTCCATTTGATTCACTCTAAATACAACATTGAAACAAAAGCACCCGGGAACAACAGAGGAGAATCAATTTGTTTCTTCGCGTCTCTCATCAGCGTGTTGAGATTCATTTGTCAGGTTCTCATTTACTACGCTCCATGTGTCTGTGCAGGGGGGAGAGGGAATTGCAAGGTCACCCAAGGATAGCACCGGTCCACGGTGTGTGTGTGTGTGTGTGTGTGTGCCCCCCATCCCTCCCATAACGCCACCAATCCTCCATCTATCTTCACTTCCCAACAGTTTTGAGTGAGGAAAAAAATGCACCCCCGCCTCTGCACTGTGACCTGCTCCACAATGACATGTTGTGCTATTCACTGAAGCCATGTCTGACAGCAGGTTATCGATCTGGAGGCAGTTTTATTCCCGGCCCCCTCCTCTAATTCTCCCAGTGACCAAAAGTTATCACTGCAGCACATCTTTAATACTAGAGACTAATGCTGCTGCCAATGCTGCTGCTGCCACAGGCTGAAACCAAAGTTTCTTTTTTTTAATTCCTCATAACTGCAGAGTGACTGACACCAAATACCTTGGGTCATTCATAAATCTCATACATTTATATGAGCCCGGCCGCTGCCCAATCTTCTGCTGCATCACCAAAACCCACAGAACAAAAAATAATTTATTAAGGAAAATACTGAGGTAAACAAGAACAGTTCTGAGAACTGGACCAATCGATTACAGTGATTTAAAGGAGCAGGAATGGGTTTGACTTTTTGCTGACCTGTAGCAGTGTTCAGTTCTGACTCACTGCTGCCCACGGAGTATACCTGGCTAACCTTAAGTTTCTGCTGACCAACCAGTTTGTTTTTCTATCATCACCTTTCTGATTTTTTTGCTACTTTACGCTCCTTAGGCCAAGTTAAAAATGTATTTTTTCCCTTTTTTTTTGCCGATACCATTACTTCTCTACTGTACAGTGATCTTCCTTGTGCGTTGCAAGACCCAACGTGAGATAGAAGGAAAAAAAGTAGTGGAAAGGTAGTAAATATATTATATATGTATTTATTTATCCTGATAGAAGAGAGTCAACAAGAGTGAAGGGGGAGGTTTACAGGACATGGATGGATTAGAGACACTAGGAATAGGTAGAAGACAGGAGGCAGATCTGGAGGTGGAGGAGTTAAAGATGCTGAGATTCTCTTTAGGAGAGACAAGGATGGACAGGATCAGGAATGAGGTGAT